>VMDO01004211.1:0-83192 GCA_007922755.1 Pedetes capensis
TTCCTTCCTTCCTTCCTTCCTTCCTTCCTTCCTTCCTTCTTTCCTCCCTCCCTCCCTCCCTCTCCCTCCCTCCCTCTCTTCCTGCCTTCCTTCCATCCTTCTTTCCTTTCATCCTTCCTTCCTTCCATTCTTCCTTCTTTCATTCCTTTCTTCCATTTTCTTTTAAAATATGGAATGCTTCATGAATTTGCATGTCATACATGGCAGGGGACATACTAATCTTTATACTGTTCCAATTTTAGTATATGTGCTTCTGAAGTGAGCACAAGAATTACATTTTAATGATAATATTTCACCTGTTGTTAGTTGCCGACAAGTCCTGTCTGACTCATAGAGACCCTCATAGGGTTTTCAATGGCAGATTGCTTTGTGATTTCCTTGGAAGTGGATTGCCATATCCTTCTCCCATTTTTGCGATGCTGGGAATCGAACTCGGGACCTCAGAGACTGCATAGCAGCGCTCTACCAACTGAGCTAAATCCCAGCCCCAATATTTCACCTAGAGAGCAAGAAAACCAGGGTAGTGGTCACTAGATAAAATGTGAAATGTTAATCAGATTTCGACATATCCAACTCCAAACTAAGAAGTCTACTCAGTCTGCCTGCATTCCCATCCTTAGAGCTTTTTAAAAATGCTTGATTTTTCTGCCTTTTGTCTTTTGAAAATGCAAAGATCCCTTGATGAATTCTGCTAATCAGTCCTTTGTTCTTTTATTAGGTATTATGATGGAATTATGCAAATCCAAAGATGAGGCCTTCACTCTTTATAAAGGTGGCAGATGGGGGTTTGGAGGGGAGCTCCCCTTCTACCTATTTTAAAAGATCTAAAAGTCATATTTGCGTAATCTATTAAAACACCTATTATTGTTCCTATGGCAAATCTGAGGTGATTCCTCACTTCCCGCATATATCCTCTCAAAGTACTATTTTTATTCCCTTTATTTATAAATTGTGCTGGGATACAGAGTAATAAGGCTTTTGTTAGTTCTATTATGCAACTATTACATCACTTTTGCCTGCAGCGGTAGCCCTGTGGCATCCGATCCCGTCAGATCTCGGAAGCTAAGCAGGGTCAGGCCTGGTTAGTACCTGGATGGGAAACCGCCTGGGAACACCAGAAGCTGTAGGCTTGGGAGAAGGACCTGGCAACCCCCTCCCAAAAATCAATCTGCCATTGAAAACCCCTATGAACATCAGAGAAGCACTGACAATAGTGTTTCCCCTGTTGTACAGAGGGTCGCTATGAGTCGGATACCGACTCGACGGCACCTAACAACAACAACAACATCACTTTTGGTTACACTTTCATTAAATTAACATATTTCACGGAACCTTTTGATTAATATGTAGAATAATATACACATTTATGAGTTATATACCCTTTTTTCCGATCTATTTCTATTGTTGCACCATTTATTTTGGAATTATCCTTTCCCTCATAATCCCTCCAATTATTTCCCCTCCCCTTGCCCCTTTCCTCAACCTCTACTCTCCCCACTAAACCCCTCCCCCTTCTTTCTACTCTGCTTTCATTTTCCCTTCTCAGATAAGCCTGATTGATTACATATATGCTTATTTAAGTTAGATTTATCTCCCACATATGAATGAGAACATGGTATTTCCCTTTTTGGGTCTGTGTTCATATGTTCATTTTCTTAAAATGATATTCTCCAGTTCCATTAATTTTGCTGCAAATGAGATTATTTCATTCTTTGTTATTGATAATTAATATTCCATTGTGTATATATGCCACAGTGTTTTTAACCACTCCTCTGTTGATGAAGATCTTGGATCATTCCATACCCTTGTGATTGTGAAGAGTGCTGCATTAAACACAGAAAGGCATGTGTCGCTGTGGTATGGTGATTTTTATGTTCAATTAGATATATTACCAGGTCATATGGCAGTGCTACTCTCAGTTTTCTAAGGTACCCCCATATTGATTTCCAAAGTGATTAACGAATTTACACTGCCACTAGCAGTGTAAAAATGTTCCTTTTTCTTCCCATCCTTGCCAGCATTTGTTTTTAGTGTTTTTTTTTTTTTTTTAATCTTGACTATTCTTACTGGAGTGAGATAACATTTTCAGTGTTGTTTTGATTTGCATTTCCTTAATGGCTATGGAGCCTGCAGCCATAGCCCTGTGGCATCTGATTCTGTCAGGTCTTGGAAGCTAAGTAGGATCAGGTCTGGTTAGTACTTGGATGAGAGACTGTCTGGGAACACCAGGTGCTATAGGCTTGAGATGGACCCAGCAACCCACTCCCACAAATCAATCTGCCATTGAAAACCCTATGAACAGCAGAGAAGCACTAACAATAGTGTTTTCCCTGTTGTATGTAGGGGCGCTATGAGTCGGTTACCGATTTGGTGGCACCTAACAACAATAAAAAATGGCTACAGATATTGAGTATTTTCTCATGTGTTTCTTGACCCTTCAGACTTCTTCCTTTGAGAACTGTCTATCCATTTCCTTTGCCCACTTGTGTATTGTGTTATTTATTATCTTGGATTTTACCTTCTTAAATTCTTTGTATATTCCAGAAATTAATCCTCTACCAGGTGCACAGGATGCATAGATTTTTCTCCCATTCAGTGTGCTCTCCTTTAACTCTGTTGATTGTTTCCTTTGCTGTATAGAAGGCTTTTAATTTCATATAATCCCATTTGTAAATTTTTGGTGCTATTTCCTGGGTGATTAGAGTCTTGTTAAGAAAATGCTTTCCTTTTCCTCTGTGTTGAAACATGTTTCCTATATTTTCTTCTGGTAGTTTTAAGGTTGCTGATTTTATGTTGAGGTCTACTATCCATTTCAAATTGACTCTCATGAAAATTGAGAGATATATGTCTATATATATATATATATATATATATATATATATATACACATATATGAGAGACATATATGAGAGATATATGTCTATATATATGTCTACATATATATATTTTCAATTTTTTGCTGATGGATTTCCAGTTTCCCAGCACCATTTGTTGAAAGAGGCGATCTTCTCTCCATTGAAAATCCTCAGCTCCTTTGTCAAAAATCAGTTGGCTGTAATTGCATGAGTGTATCTCTGAGTCATCAATTCTGTTCCATTGGTCTTCTAGCTTATTTTTGTGCCAGTTAACCTGTTCTTGCTACTATATCCCTACAGTATAATTTGAAGTCAGATATTATGATCCCATCTGAACTGTTTTTGCCATTTAAGTTTATTTAGGCTATTCATATCTTTTGGGTTTCCATATGAATTTTAGGATTTTTTTTATTTCTGTAAAGTCTGTCATTGGAATTTTAATGGAAACTGCAATAAATCTGTAAATTGCTTTTTGTAATATAGCCATTTTTGCAATATTGACTCTCCCAACCCATGAGCTGGGTAGGTCCTTCCATCTAGTATCCTTCTTTAATTTTTTCAAGTTTTCCTTATAGAGGTCGTTAGGGTCTTTGGTAAGATTGATTCCTAAATATTTAATTTTTTAGTGGGCTATTGTGAATGGGATTGTTACCTTAATATTCTTCTCTTCATGTTCACTATTGGTGTAAAGGAAGGCTACTGATTTCTTGAGTGTTAATTTTGTATCCTCCTACTTTGCTAAAAAACTTAATTCGGTCTAAGAGTTTTCTAGAGGAATTTCTGGGGGCCTTTAGGTAAAGGATCATATTGTCCATCAATAAGGGTAATTTGCCCACTTCTTTGCCTATCTGTATCCTTTTGATTTCTTTCTCTTACCTGATTGCTCTGGCTAGGACTTTGGTCACAATATTGAATGAAAGAGAGAGAGAGACAGAGACAGAGAGAGAAAGAGAGAGAGAGAGAGAGAGAGAGAGAGAGAGAGAGAAATATTCTTGTTCCTGATCTTAGAAGGAATGGTTTCAATTTTTCCCCATTTAATATTACATTGACTGAGGTATTTCCCTGTTATGCTCATTTTCTCCAGAACTTTTATCATGAAAGGATGTTGCACTTTGTCAAAAGTCTTCTCAGTATCAATTGTAAAGACGATATGGTTTCTGTCTGTAAGTTTCTTGATATGTTGACTTATATTGATTGATTTTCATATGTTGAACCAGCCTTGCATCAATGGAATAAATCCCACTTGTTCATGGTGGATGATCTTTTTTATGTGTTGCTGAATTTGGTTTTCCAGAATTTTATTGAGGATTTTTGAGTCAATATTCATAAGGGAACATGGTCTATAGTTCTTTCTTTGAAGTGTCCTTGTTTAGTTTTGGTGTTAGGGTTGTGTTGGCTTCAAAGAGTGAGTTTGGAAGTCTGTTCCTTTTCTATTTTATGAAAGAGTTTGAGGAGCAGATGTATTAATTCTTCTTTGAAGGTTTGATAGAATTCTACTGTGAACCCATTGGAACCTGGGCTTTTCTTTGTTGGGAGATTTTTTTTTTTTATTACTATCTCTGTTTCAATGAATGTAATGGATTGGTTTAAATTGCTTAGGTCTTCTGGGCTTAATTTTGGCACTTCATATGTGTTAATGAACTAATCCATTTTTTTCTGCATTTTTAGTATTTGGGGAGTACAATTTCTCAAAGTATTCTCCGATGATCTGGATTTCATGGTTATTGGTGGTTATGACCCCATTCTCATCTCTAATTTTTAAATTTGGGCTTTTCTTTCTTTCTTTTGGTGAGACTGGCTGGGGGGTTCTATTTTATTAACATTTTGAAGGATCCAGCTCTCAGTTTCATTAATTCTTTGAATTTTCTTTTTAGTTTCTAATTGGCTAATCTCTGCCTTGATTTTAATAATATCTGTTTGTTATGCTTTGTGGGGTTAGCTTATTGTTGGCCTTATAACACCTTAAGATGTGTTATTAAGTTACTTAATAGGGGCTTCTCTAGCTTATTGACAAAGATGGTCACTTTACATAATCCCATAAATTTGGCAGGATGAGTTTTCATCTTTTTTTGACTGCTGAAAATTTTTTATTTCTTCTCTGATTTCTTTGATGACTGATTGGTTATTCAGCAGTGTATTGTTGTTTCCATGAGTTCGTGACATTTCTGAAACTTCTCTTGTGTTGAGCTCTAGTTTTATTCCAGTGTGATCTGATAAAATACAGGGAATGATTTCTTTTTTCTTTTTGTATTTGTTGAGGCCATTTTTGTGGACTAAAATGTGATCTATCTTAGAAAAAGTTCCATATGGTGCTGAGAAGTATTTGTATTCTGCATCTGATGTATGGACTATTCTGTAGATATCTGTAAGGTCTAGTTGGTCTATGGTGCTATTTAAGTCCATTGTTTCTCTGTTGATTTTTGGTTTGGTGACCTATCTCTTGGAGAAAGTGAGTTATTTAAATCTCCCATAATTATTGTGTCTGGCCTAAAGTGTTCCTTTATCTCCAATAAAATTTGTTTTATGAAGCTTTGTGCACTTGTATTTTGTGTATAAGTATTAATTTTCATTATAGCTTACTAGGTGACTATTCCTTTTACCAATAGGTAGTATCCTTCTTTGTCTCTTCTGATTAGTTTGCTATTGAAATCTAAGTTGTCAGAAATTAGTATCATTACTCTGGCTTTTTTGTTTGTTTGTTTCCCACATGCTTGGTATACTGTTTTCCAGACTTTAATTTAAGGCTAAAGCCTTTTGTGGTCTTTATGGGTGAGGTGAGTTTTTTGAAAGTTGCATATTGAGAGTTTATTTTTAAAATCCAATTGACCAGTTTATGCCTCTTGAATAGTGAGTTAAGACCATTTACAATGAGAGTAATTATTCAGAATAGTTTATTATTCTGCATCAATTTGGTGTTTGTTTCTATTTATTGATTCACATTTAGCCTATAGATTTTTTTTTAAGTTACCCTCATGTTTATTATTCTTTCCTTTGATCTTGTATTTGGGGTTTCTGATCTCTCCCATATGTGGTATTTCATTGAATATTCTCTGTAATGCTTGCTTGGTGGATGCAAATCATTTAAATAAGTCAATATCATGGAATGTCTTGAATTCAGCATCTATTTTAAAAGATAGCTTTGCTGGGTAATGTAATCTTTTTGAGGACATAAATGATGTCTGACCAAGATTTCCTTGCTGTTGAGGTTGTTTCTGAGAAATCAGCTGTTATTCTGATGGGTTTGCCTTTGTAAATGAGTTGGCTTTTCTCTCTTATGTCTTTTAGAATAATTTATATTCTGTCTAGATTTAGCATTCCAATTATAATCTGTTGTGGAGAGGATCTGTTCTGATTGAGTCTATTTGGTGTTCTGAATGTGTCAGTTGCATAGGTATCTAATTCTTCTCTTAGGTATGGGAAGTTCTTGGCTCATATCTCTTTGAATAGATTTCCTAATCCTCTGTGTTTACAGCTCCTTTGTGAACCCTCTGAATTCATAGATTGTGTCTCTTCATTTCATCCAAGACCTCTTGAAAATCTTCATCATACTGCTTCATCTTCCTTTCTTTCTTGGCATCGGAGTAGATAAGGTCATCAACTTTTTCTTCAGTTTCAGATATTGTGTTTTCGGTTTCATCTTGTCTGGAGACTGAAAATTCCATTGTAATATTGAGTTAAATGACTTTGCTTTGTATCTCCGGGGCTTCTATTTGATTCTTCATTAGTATCTCAATTTCTTTGCTGAATTTTTCTTCCAAGTTAGATACCTTTTTGTCCAGTGAATCAATTATTTTCATGGTGGTGTCTTTGAGGTCTTTCAACATATTTATAAGCAAAATTCTAAATTCTTTATATGTCATCTCTAAGAATCTGATTAGCTTTCAATTATCTGTTGAGGGGCTTTCATCTATTGGATCTTCCCATCCCAGCTTGACCTTTCATGTTTTGTGTGTTTTTCTGTATAGGGTTACCCATTAGTTGGCCTGGGTGTTAGGTCTCACCTCCTCCATGTGTAGAGGCTCTCTCCACCCATTCCCATGAGGCTGGAAGATGAAGAGTCACTGACTCTTCTCTCCCCTACCCTACATAAGCCCCAGCCTCAGGGTCTGGTGCCTAACTCTTGCTGCAACCTCTGCATTCAGCAATGCCCCATCCATTTCTTTTCATCCTCTGTGTTCTCAGCCTCCAAATGTGCTACAGCCTAAACTGTCTCTTAGGCTCCCCAGACCCATGGCACTACTTCAGTGTGTTCAAGTGCTCCTGGCCCCTAAATACACCACTGTTTGAACCAACTCTTTTAGGCTCCCTGGGTTCCAGGTGCCATTTCTCTGCATCTCAGGCACTCCTAGCCTTGAGTGTGTCACAGCATGAACAGACTTTCTTAGGCTCAGGATTCCAGTGGCACTAGCCATTCCTCTCTGTCCTCTGAACTCATCAACACTCAGTCTTTCTCCCTCTAGCTCATGGTTCCAATGGTGCCAGAGGCCAGGTTGATAATAGTCTCTCCTCAGTAAAAAGAAAAAAAAAATGCAGTCTCAGGTCTGAGACCCACAGTCAGGGTGAGGTGGTGGGGGTGTTGCACAGCCCAGCTTCCTCCCAGGAAAGTCTTGCAGACCTCTGCTTTTATTTCCCACAGTACCTCTCTCCACCTGTGCACTCTCCCACAGGGCCTATATCCTCTGAAACATTTTGCTGTTGTTTTCCCTGGATTGAAAATTCTGGTGAGCCATCCCACCATTTCCTCCTCTTTCCCATCATATTAATCTCCACTCTTTGGCCATTGACCTTGTGCCATCCTTTTTTGTTTGTTTGTTTGTGTTTTTTAATAATTAAAGCTACTCTCCATTCTTTTTATTTTTCTTTTGAATAGAAAACTTGACAAATTTCCCTGTTTTCTTCTTAGTTGAAACATGCCTATTGCCATCCACCATCTTAACCGGAACTCACCTCAAAGTGCTATTTTATGGCTATTTGTCTAAAAGAGCTCTCTCAAGGATTACTTTAGCTAGAATTTGTCAGGGTAAAAATGTTGGACCTTGGCTGCATGTGAACTAAGTGGGATACCCAAGAAGGCCTCTTGGTCTGCAGTCACCAGATGAGGGAGTAGTTCTGTTATTGTCTCAGTTGCCCCAACCACTGTCCAAGATTCTGATACACTTTTTTGGATAGTCAGGAGACTGCTCTTATTGCCACACAGGTGAGATCAACTGCTGTAGTCTAAGTTGCAGCATCATTCTCAGAATATTCTGTTCAATGTGTGTCTTGAATTGGGATTGTAGTTCTGCTATCCAATCAAGGAGGCTTTCATTTTCCTTTAAACCAAGTAACTGGTAACCAGTGCCATGGTAATGTCTGGAGATCCCTTTGATTGCCAAAACTGGGGGTATAATGGAAGGACAGGAGTACCACCAGTGTCTAGCGGGTAGAGGCAAGAATACTGCTAAGTATTCTGTTTGTTTTTGTTTTGAGGCAACGTCTCATTATGTAGCCCCAGGTGGCCTGAAGCTCATTCTCCTCCTGCCTCAGCTGGGATTACAGATGTGTGACTCCACACTGTGCCATACTGCTAAATATTCTGGAATATACAAGACAGTCCCCTACCACAAAGCATCACCTGATCCAAAATGGCAATAGTGCCCATGTTGAGAAAAATGTGCTTTAAGTAAATCCCTAGAAAATGGAACTTCCCTGCTTTCCCTCTTCCATATTGGAAGTCAGAAAAGTTTCTATGGAAAGGAGGGTTGTGATTAAGAGTTTGAGCAGTGAGTCAGACAGACATGGATTTCACTCCCTGGTGACATAGGAGCAAACAAACTCAGTTTCTCCTTCTGTACTCTCACAACACACACCACTTCCATATCCCTCCAAAAAGTATGAGGACTTTCCCCACGAGCAAAGAAGTAGATAATTCTACAGTGGACATCAGTTGGGTATTATCTAATCTAATTCACTTCTGACACTATCTATGGGTGACAGACTCACATCTGCAGGAGAAGAGCCCAGTCCTCACAACTTCCCCCCACTTCAATACCAGTCATAAGCCCCACTTAATTTTATCTGCACTTCTGACTGACTGGCTATAAATCAGGGTTCCTCCACCCTCCTCCTGATGTTTAATTAATTTGCTAGGGAAACTCATCGAACTCATGCAAATACTTAGATTTACTGATTTACTACAAAGATTATGAGAAAGGGTAGAGATGAGGTTTGGGGACAGGGGTGTGGAGCTTCCACATCTTGTCTCAGGAAGAAGCATTGCCCTCCAGGAACTTCCATACATCAGCTGGACTGAAGCTCTTTAAATGCTGCCATTTAGGGTTTATGGAAGCTTCACAAAGAGGTGAGATTGATTAAATCATGGGCCAATTTAACAGTCAGTCCCTCTCCCTTTCCTGAATTTGGGGCATCAGGGCTGCAAATCTCAAACTTCTACTGCTTTGGTTTTTCTAGTGAATTTACTCTACCCTGAAGCTACCTAT
This sequence comes from Pedetes capensis, assembly GCA_007922755.1. Taxonomy (NCBI): domain Eukaryota; kingdom Metazoa; phylum Chordata; class Mammalia; order Rodentia; family Pedetidae; genus Pedetes; species Pedetes capensis. Next base: position 9,335 of record VMDO01004211.1, read on the forward strand.
GAGCTGGAAGCTGGCAGTCAACTCATTCACCTACAAAAAGACACTTATTACTAGGAAGATTTTGAAGATTTTAGCAACCAGAAACAGTAAACACAAATGGAGAAAGAGCAGATTATATTCCAAATATCACTCTACCAAATCTACCACTTATAATCTCTGTGATCCACTTAGGTAAGTTACATAACTTCTCTACAACCTAGTTTTCTTTGCTGTAAAATTAGCAATAATATTTTGTTGAGTTGCTGTGAAGAATTGTCAAATGCATACAAATGCTTGGCAGAGATCCTCACAAACATGAGCATATGTTAGCTATGATGATTGTTAGTCTCCAGTGAGAGCTTTACCAACTTTCAATTCAATATTCTCCAAATAGACAGAAATAAGTCCATATCCATAAACAGAAGGACACTTTTCAGCTCATTTTCTAGAATTAACAATTTATTATCCCACTGTTTTTTCCATGAGCCTTTTCTGTTGCAAAAGAGGATATGAGGGATGCTAGTAGCAAAAACAATGTGACTGGTCACTAAAATCTGTTCTTCCATCCACCAAGCCTGAGTGGACCTGGGCAGGAAGAAAGAAAGCATGGATCACTGGTGTGGCTATGGAGGTGAAACAAAGATGACTAAGGCTTGATTTCTGCTAAACGACTCAAGGGGCACATTTCAAGTGAAAGACTAAGACACAGACAAAGAAGCTTGAAGCAAAGTAAAAAGTGTTAAAGTCCGAGGGTGATGAAGAGAAAGCTCAGAAGGTCCTATGGCAGTTGCAAACAGACCATCTCTACTTAGGGGAAAATTTGAGGAAGTGCTGATATTGGATGTGAATTTGAAAGTGTAGGGATGAGTGGGGTGCTATGGCACACAACTTGGAAAGCTGAGGAAAGAGGATCGCAAGTTCAAGTCTAGAGGCAGCCCGTGTAATTTAGTGAGACTGGGTCTCAAGATAAAGAATAAAAAGGGGGCTGGAGGTGGAGCTTAGTAGTAGAGCACTTGAGTAGCATGTGTGAGGCCCTAGGCTTCACCTCCCAGACTAATACGTACATACATACATACATAAGTCCAGGGATGATTCTGCTAGATGGGGAAAAGAGAATCTACCCAGGAGAAGGAACAACCTGACCAATGAACTACAAAAAAGCAATAAATCATGAGGCATATGGAAGCTATGACTTTGTGTAATATGGCAGGCATCAGTCATTTGTGGTGAGATAAAGCTACAAATATAGGTGGAGACTGGATTGTAGGAGGCTGTAGGTGTTACATAGTCATTGCTCTTACAGAGGTCACAGGCCCTACTTGGCCCCCCTGCAGGAGGTTCATTATCATCCTCGAGCTAGGCATAGCATCCTGTGAGAAAAGTACATCAGAAAGCATCAGCCTTCCCCTGTGGAGCCGGGGATAACAGCACAATGAAGGGGAGATCTGAAAGATTGAGAGATGTTTTCCAGGAAAAGAAGGAAGCTGGGCGTGGGAGCTCGGTAGGTAATTCAAGCAGCAGGAACAGAATAAGCAATGACAGAAGAGAGCAGGAGGAGTCACTTGCAGTGGCTGAGCCAGGAGTGGGTGTGGATGTGGCAGAGGGTGGGATCCAAGGTAGACTCAATCAAGGACCCACAGCTTTCCTGTGCTGGTTGACAATTGGACAGCATCTCTGCAGTGTTGGGGAGCAACTGAGCAGGCTTAAAACACGGGAGCAATGAGGAGAGATTTGTTGTTCGGGAGCATCATTCTGATGATACTGGGGATGGTTTGAAGAGGTGGAGAAAAGATGGGAAGAAGCTAGATCGGCTGATACCACTTGCTACAGCTCTGGGGAGAGAAGAGGAAATGCTGAACCTGGCAGTGTCAGCAGGGATGTGGCAAAAGAAGCTGAATTTTCAGAGAGCGGAATTTATCTGACTTGGTGGCTGGCAGAAACCACGTTGGCAGGAGGAACAGGTGGCGAGGACAGACTCCAACAGTCAGTGTGCTAATTATCACCACAGGTTCTAGCATCCAAGTGCATAGTTTGGAATACTGGCTATATCACTTGCTAGTTCAGGCATGATACAAAAGCATCGTTTTCCTCATTTTAAAATGAAGAGTGATACAAACAGTATAGCTTCTTATGGTTGTTGTAAGATATCATCCAAGGAAGACACTAAGCAGGGCTTGGCACATGGTAAGGGTTCTGTAACTATTACAATATTAATTCTTCCTTCTCATCCTACTCCTCCTTCCTATTATTATTATTATTATTATTATTATTATTTTAACCATCTTCAAAAACACATCATCATCATTTCAAAATGATTCAGACTCACTCGGTAGAGTGGTGAAGTTGTTCTCAAATAAACAAATGGAGCAGAGACACAGGACAGAATCCTTCTCTCCCCTTTCCATTAGAATCTGACCCTCTACCAACTCAAGGCTACAGTACAAGCATCACCTACATTTGTGCTTGTGAAAGTAGAAATCAACAAGGCAGAGTGAAACTACTTCCTATACACTTTAATGAATTCAATGAAAATCTCTTGGCTGAGGGAGAGAAAAAGCCAAGAGAAAAAGAGAAGGCAAGGAGAGATGGCAGAAAATAGAATTCAAATAACGGAGCTAGAATAATACCCTCAATAGAACTAGCCTCTGGAATAGGAGCAGGAAATGAGTGTTTAGCCACATGTCCTGGCATTTACTATTTAGAGGTACACACACAGACAACATATTCCCAAGCAGTAACCAACTTCATCATCTATGCCTGAATGATGACAGAGCTGTCTCATTCAAAGCTGTTGAATTAAACTTAGAAAATGATGTGGTTTCCTACATAGCATTTTCCTAAGAGAGTTTTGCAGGTAATGGTCAAGGTATGTTATTTTTGTTTTATGAGATGACATTAGAAACCAACTTCTATATAAAATGTTATTCTAGTCTTATTAACTTTGGTTTCACCATGGAAATTTTCTGTTATCCTGAATGTCCTGCTTAAACACTTCCTCCACACACACACAAAAAAAATCCTTAATGCATAACCATTCTGCTGAAAGTATTCATGTTCATTTCATTGTTTGATTGCATGAAGGATATCTGCAGCCAATGTTCAGACAAATTTTCATTCGGAGTGTTAAACTCCAAAGATACTTCCTTAACAATTACAGATTGGATATTTCAGGCTTTGTGGGAAGTCTTGGGAGGAGTATGGTTACATTAACAATTGCAGAGTCTGAGAGAGATAATTACCACTTACTGATTTTAAATAATGTAATTTTTCAGTGTGCTTTCTTGAGACAGGGTCTAACTCACTATGTAGCCCAGGCTGCCTCAAATTCTCCAGCCTTCTGCAGCTGCCTTCCATATACTGCTATTATTGGCATGTGCCACCATGTCTGGCTACTCAATTATACTTTTTATGCTTATACTTTGGATTAAAGACCGACTGGTGACTAGTATAGCTCCATACAGCCCTTTAAAATTATATGTGTGTGCATACTCACACACATAGGCACACATATTTCTTTTAGTGATCTTTCCTAGAACATACAAGTCTGGACTCAAATTCTGACCCTACCCATTCCTAGGTATAGGAATTCAGGGGATTATTATGATATTGCAAAAAGAAATTAAATGAGATAGTACATGAAAAGACCATGTTTTTAAATGTGAAGCTTTCAATAGGTATTAGGTATGGCTGTGGTTGCATTTATTGTTATTATTCTTAACTGAACACAAAGGCTTCATTGGGAAGGGATGTGGGGAGCCCTTGGACGGCCTCACCATGTGCAGCTGGTGCTATGCACATCTGAACTTGTTTCCTTCAATTCACTTTATTTGTTTCTTTTTGAGGCACTTACAGGTTGAACCCAAGGCCTTGCAGATGCTTTGTAAGTGCTCCACCACTGAGCTGTACCACCAGCCCTGGTTTTACGTTTTATTTTGAGACAGGATTTCTACAAGTTAGGTAGGCTGGCTCTGGCCTCTCTCTATGATCCTTCTGCCTCTGCCTCCACCTCCTAAGTCGCTGGGATTCCAGCGTGTGCCACTGTGCCTGGCTGTTCAATTTACTTTAGTGAAATGAAGTCTAAAATCTACCCAAAATATATGTCGTCATTTCCCCAATAAACTTGACTTGATCTCTTGGGAGCTTTCTACTCTCTCATATTTTCAATTACATGGTTGATCTGAGGCACCAGCAGAAACACATGGTTTGGGGTTGGAGCTGTCTGACTGGCTTGTACACATTGATCAAATTGACTATATAATTACCAAACTCTCTCTTTCACCTCATGCTTTCAAGGTGCAATCAGGCTCAGCAGGATTTTGATTCCTAAGCATCAAGAGGAACCAACTCACACCACGAAAGGTGCCTCCAGCAAAAGCAAGGTAGCCACCTCTTCCCAAAAGTTTCTTGTACTCCACACCCTGCACTGCCATCTATTTTTATCAAAAACAGAAGAACAGAAGTAATTTTGTTTACTTTCTTTTAATTGAAGAAAAATAAAAGCACATGACTCAAAGACACTTCAGATGTTCTTTAAGAGCTTCTGTCAATTTCCTGAATAGCAAACACCATTTATTCTTTATCAGTGATTCATTCTCACCAAGTTTGGAGGAATTGTATTCATTCTAAACCAAGTGATTAATTCAAGTGGCTCCAGGCATCCTCCCTTCTTCTCTTCAGCTTCAGTGGTAATTAATCATGGTTACTCTTGGCTTTTAATAGCTTTAACATTGTGCTTTACTATATTATTTTGGTTGTCTCTTTGAGACTCAATCATGTCAGCATACAATAATGCAGAGAATAGGTTCAGAAATATAAATTAACCTTGATCAACCCCATCTCTGAAAAACATTCCTGGAGTCTTTCAAGAGAATGTGTCATGTCATCGAACATGACATTATCCATTAAGTCCCAGGCATGTAGAATTCTTCACAGTGTTTTCAAATGAGGACTAGATATTTGGGCCATGAGAAGCATGTCCTTCAGCAATTGTTGTTGTTAGGTGCCGTTGAGTTGAGTCTGACTCATAGTGACCCTATGTACAGCAGAACGAAACACTCCCCCCATCCTGTGCCAGGCACACAATCTTATTTATATTTAAGCCCCTTGTTGCAGATACTGTGTCAATCCATGTGGTGGAGGGTTTTCTTTCAGCATTAGTAAAGCATTTCTCTATTTAAATAGGATATAAGAGCTTCAGACCAAGGGGCAAGAACATCAAATAGGGAATATCACAAGGGCCTTAGTTTCGCTAACATAATTTATGTTGAAAAGTATCACACATTTTAAGCTCTTTCAAATAGAAGTGCTAATTTTTTTGCTCAAGATGGTGACTTTTCCTTTCATAATTCACCCGATATTCTTATAAATATTTGTACACACATAAGCACATACCCACATACATACACACTCACCCCAAACCAGTCACTATGGCAGTATGTCATTTCCTAATGCTTGGAGGCCCTATGGTGACAAGTGAAAGACTTGTCATTGGTGGAAGATGTTACTGCACATGTGAAAAAGAGTCATTTTCTGAAAAATGTTAAAGCAATACCTTGTTCATCCTCTACTTTGTGAATAAGAGGTCCAAGGTGTGCATCAACAGAAACTTTGAGGTTATCACAATATATTTTCACAAAAATAAAAAAATCAGGAAATAGAAGGGGCTGGTTATAGAATAGTGCATTTGAGGAGCTAAAGTTCCATCAAGTAAATGGTGGGCTGGGGTTGAAATAGAAGGAAACCCAGTGCAGGCTGAACTGTAGTTGCTCATGTATTTTATCTGTTTTCCAAGTTAAAGAAGAAGGGTGAAGAAAGGAGAAAGTGCAGCTCAATCCTGGTGTCCTCCAGACACCATGAGACATAAACCAGTAGGCAGGCATTTTGATTTGTCCTCCATCTGTACACCTAAAAAGAGAAACTCACTCTCAAGGATACAACTGCCACCTCCTCTGTTTAATATGTCCATTTTCTTAAATGATGCTACTGTCCTTAAACTGCAGTCATTTGGATAGTTTGAGAAAAGTTGATTTTTTTTTTACCCTTGGTATACTTAAAAGGCACAAAGAATTTTTCTCTGTGAATGTAAGTAGATTCCTCATGCTATAGTTCAGACCTGGAATGTCCACCAAAAGCTGTGTTAAAGGTGTGGTCTTTAGCTTGGCATTATTGGGAGGTGATGGAAAATTTCAGGTGTGGGGTCCAGTGGAGGGTTTAATGTTACAAGGGTAATACCCTCAAAGGGGATTGTGGAACGCTAGTGTCTTTCTCTCTCTCTTTGCTTCCTAGCTACTATGAGGTGAGCACTTTGCTCCACCCCTATAGCCCCTAGACACCCAAAAGCAACAGGCCCATCAATCATGGTCTGCAACCTCAAAAACTGAGCCAAGATAAAACTTTCCTCCCTTAAGGTTGATTATCTCTGGTACTTGTTACAGTACATGAAAGCCAACTAACATACTTCATAACAAGACAAAGCCTGCAAACCATGTTGAAGGTGAAAAATCAATAACAATGACAGTATAAAGCTAACTTTAGTTTAACATAAAGCAGACCTTCATTACCGAAGCTGCACCCTTTTCCCCTTTCTGTAGTTCCCCAATTCTTTTTCCATTGGGATTTTTTTAGGTTTTCTTTTGCTAAATTTTCTTTCTTTATTTTCTTAGCTATTCTTTTATTTTCTTCCTAGTTGAGAAGCTTGTCACAAGTAATGAGGTTAACGCAATCTCAGTTGTAAGATGCGTATAATAGTAAAACTGCATTGCAGAATAGCTTTGAATACTGCATGTGATGATGCATGCAGAATACTTAGTACAGTGACCAACAGTTAAAAACACCTCATGAAATAGAAGTCTAGAAAGATATATGACTCAAACATAATTTTGGGTCAGGTCACAAACATTTCTGAGTCATCAGAAATCTGGCCCGTATTCAACAAGAAGCAGAAATCTCTGGGCCCAAGTGTACCTCTTCAGCAAGCGCAGGAGAAGTACAGGCACAGGCACAGGTATCACTTTGAGTATAGCTTGCAAGTGTTGTAGTTGTTCATTGTGTCCTTTGTGTTCAAATACCATGGACCTCCTCTATCATTAAAGGAAGTTGTATATTGTTTTCTTCAGCTACCAAAGTAGAAACAAATGCACAGGTCCACAGAGTATAACTAACATGATCACTACAAATGAGTAATAAGGTCTCCAGCAATATATTTTAGTGGGCTACGTGAGCAGTATTTTACTTGACCCTCATTTGACCATCAGCTGGGAGAGCTTTTTTTTCTGCTTCTGCAGCAGTTGCCGCTTTGGTGTGCAAAGGTACAATCTTTTTTTTTTTTAATTAGAAATTTTTAATGTACATCATAATGCGATTCATTTTGACATGCTTTTCATTGTGACAATTTTCATATATGCAATTTGATAAGCATTATTCATATAGGTTACCCCTTACCCTCCTCTATGTTTCCCTCCCTCCCCCCTTCCCATCTAAGTTTCCCTTATCTTATTTTATTACTGTTGAAATGATCTGGTATCTCCATCTAAACTATTTTGAGAAGAATTTCCTCTGAATAACACTATCTGATCTAACAGATAATCTCCAGACCTCAGTGGTTTAACATGAAAGCACCTTATTTCTCATTCACCTCAAATCCAAAGTGGGTGTTGCCAGACAGTGAGAAACTCTTTTTTATGCAGTACAATGGTCTGGAAGTGTCCTCCAAAGGTCCATGCATTAATGTTTGATCCCCAGCCTGTGGATCAAATTGTGGATCAAACCACAAGCCTATGGATCCAAAAATATTGGGAGGTGGTGGAACATTTGGGATGTGGGGCCTAGGTCATTGGAGGTGTGCCCTTAAAGGGAGTATTGGGACCTCAACCCCTTCTTCTCACTCTTTCTCTCTCTACTTCCTGGTCACTATGAGGTTAGCAGCTCCTCCATCAAATGTTCCCAGCATGATTTTTCACCTTGCCACTGGCCCAAAACAACATGACTAAGTGACTATGGACTGAAACTTCTGAAATTGTGAGGCAAAATAAATCTTTGATCCTGTTAAGTTATTTTCTCAGGGTTTGTTACAGGGACAGAATGCTAATTAACACAAAGAAGGATTCAGGGACCCAACCTCCTTCCATCTTGAATAAGGGACTTCGAAAGTCAGCATGCTGTCTATGATAAGCCAATGGACAGAGACAAATGCTTTGATGAGACTCAGATTACATAGTAGACATCACTTTTGCTCACATCTTATTCCACACAATCAATCATACCTAACAAGGAAGTTTAGGAAATGTATTCTAACTGTGTGACCATGAGAAAGGTGTATAAAGGCCCAGGATTAGACCTGCTGGCAAATAGAGTACAGAGAGAGCACTCCTCAAATCTGAGTAAGGACTCAGCACATAGATGCTGCTGTGGTTTGAGTGCATTCTCCAAAATTCATGTGTTAGAAATTTAATCCCCAAATTCATATGTTACCAGTATTTGGAGGTAGAGCCTTGGGAGATAATAAGGTTCAGATGAGGATGGGGCCCCTGTGATAGAATCAGTATCATTTTTTGTTTTTTTATTTGTTTTTGAGACTGGATCTTGCTGTACAGGTCAGACTAGCCTCAAAATTTCTATCTTCCTTCCTTAGCTTCCTAAATGCTGGGATCACGGGCATGTACCACCTCATGTGGCAGGGGTTAGCACATCTATAAGAGAAAGATAGACCTGAGCAAGTACACTTGCTTTAACTACATGATGCCCTCTGCCATGTTGTAATGCAAAAAGAAGGCCCTGACCAGATGGTAGTACCTTGATATTGGACTTCCCCAGAACCATGAGTTAACAACCTTCTATTTATAAATTATGCAATCGGTGGTATTCTGTTCTAGCAGTACAAAATGGATATGTATGTCCCTGAAATGAAGCTTATGGAAAACACTTGGAGTCAGGAAAAGTCACAACTATACTTATGATTCCATGGAGCATCCCTTTTGTGAAAATTATTTAATCCAAGTAACAGAGAAACATAAAAAATGCCTTCCTCAGTGAGACAGAACACATAGTCTCTTTAAAGCAGCTATGGAAGACACAAGGAGAGAAAAGTCTGTAAAGGACACAATGCTGCAAATAAAGTTGTAAGAAATATTGCTTATAGAAAATATTACAGCCTGCTTTTTCACATACGTACAAGATGATAAGTAATTTCCCAAATCATTCCGTATACTGTCACAGCCTTTGGTGGCTTACTTTATATATCCAAATATTCACGATTGAGGCTTCTCCCCAGACTGCTTTACTTCCTTCCTTTGCAAACTTTTAGAGTTTGTGCTCCATTATTTACACTTTTGGAGAAGGATGTGGCAATACAGTCCTGAGACAATCCTGAAACAATCAGCCATGGAAACCCTATGAACATTGCTATGAGTTGGACATGGCTCATTGGCACCTAATAACAATATTTATGCTTTTAATAAACTTTAGAATTTAATAAATATCTGTATATTGGGAAAACTGATATATTATAATATTAATCTTCCTCTCTAGAGAAAGAGTATATTCCTCAATTTAGTCAAGCTTTATTTTAGGCTCTATAATATAGTTTTGGCCTGGAGCCATAGCCCTGTGACATTTGATCCCATCAGATCTTAGAAGCTAAGCAGGGTCAGGCCTGGTTACTATTTGGATGGGAGACTGACTGGGAACACCATACACTCTAGATTTGGGAGAAGGACTCAGCAACCCACTCCAAAAATCAATCCATCACTGAAAACTCCATGAATAGCATTGACAATAGTGTTTTACCTGTTGTTCATAGGGTCCAACTAGCAGTCAGACACTGACTGGACGGCACCTAACAACAACAACAACAGCAACAACAATATAGTTTTGACATCATTTATATACTTCTCCTCATGTATTTACTAATAAACTAAACTTGGGAAAATCTCTTAATATTCCAGTCTGTTTTCTTTTACTGAGATTAAAAATAGTTGCTATCTTCATAGGAAAGTGCTGGGTGTTAAATGAGATAATATATATGAAAGCACTTAGTGTATTGCCTGACATAGTAATAACTGTTCAATAAATGTGAGTAAAAATATTCACTGCTGGATTTACTTTAATTTTATTTATTTCTTCATTTATGTAAATATGACTACGGTCTTTTCTACATATTTTCTAACTGGATTTCAGAGGGACACAAGGAAGGTTTTCTTATATTTACTGGACTTATGATTTACTAACTTGTGATTATCCCCAGTAGTTTTATTCAGGTCATCTTAGTTTTGAGGCAGGCACTAGAAAAAAAACTGCTTCAACAATGAAAGTTTGTGGTTATGTTTCTAATACCCAGACTTCATATTAATTATATATTGCAACATTGGCTAAAACTTCCAGACAAATGTCCATTAATAGTAGTGATAGCAGGTGTGTCTCTTATTCCTGGGTTATAAAACATTAAAGTTCTTTTGTTAAAGTGAAGTACATAGTTCTGCTTGAAATACATAATATTTATCATGTTAAATAAGTGAAATTTGGGCCAGAGGTGAAAGTCAGTGAGAGATTTTGCCTAGCATGCAAAAGGTGTTGGATTTGAACTTCTGCACTGGCGAAAAAAAAAAAAAGTAAACTTTTACTCCTTCTTTTTGTGTGGAAATTTTTACTTAAAATTTTCTAGTTATATAAAATAAGGATGCTGTTATCATATATCAGTTAGGCATTTATTGTATGATATAATGTTTTTACAACTTTGATATAATTCAGTTTTGAATTAAATTAATAGATTTTAAAATCATCTTTGCATTAGTAGAGTAAATATTACTTGGTTTTAGTATATAGTATCATAATTTTCTGGGCTTATTTCTTGTTGTTGTTGTTAGGTGCTGTCACGTCGAGTCCAACTCATAGCGACCCTATGTACAGCAGATCGAAACAATTGCCGATTCTGTGCCAGGCAAACGATCTTATTTATGTTTAAGCCCATTGTTGCAGACACTGTGTCAATCCATCTGGTGGAGGGTTTTCCTCTTTTGCATTGACCTGCCACTCTCCCAAACATGATGTCCTTCTCCAGGATTGATCTCTCCTGACTACATGTCCGAAATATGTAAGACGCAGTCTGGTCATTCTTGCTTCCAAGGAGCACTCTGGTTGCACTTCTTCTAGGACAGATTTGTTGGTTCTTTTGGCAGCCCATGGTATATTCAATAGACGTCTCCAGCACCACAATTCAAAAGCATCAATTCTTTTTCTGTTTCTCTTGTTCAATGTCCAGCTTTCACAACCATATGATGCCACTGAAAATACCATGGCATGAGTCAGACGCACCTTCGTCTTCAATGTGACATCTTTGCTTTTCAACACTCTAAAGAGATCTTTTGCCACAGCTTTTCCTAGAGCAATGCATCTTTTGTTTTCTTGACTGCTGCGGGGGCTTATTTCTTAGTATTTATTAAAAATGATCAGATTATAATAACCATGAGGAGAATTTAAAATTCAGTATTTGTTGGATTTTGAAATTGGGTCTTGTCGAATTCACTAAATTATTTGAGACTTCCCCTTTTGTCCATGTTCTTAAGTAGGTCATATTATAGAAAGAGGGTGTGCTTTTAAAGTGTAGAAATAACCCATAAACTGTCTGAAATTGGCACTTTTTTTGAAAGTAATTATTGGTCATCATTTTCAATTTCTTCTTAGTTTTTTTCTTTATTCCTGTTTCCTTCTTTGATCTTCAGTCCATGTTTATTTTTTCTTAGAAAATCATCTAGGATGGTTAAAATATCTCCTCAACATAACTCTCATTTTCTCTATTTGCAAAATTAATCAGGTGGATGGGACTAATTCGAAACTTCATTCCAGCTCTAACCATCTATGGCTTGATTCTTTGATTGAAGCAAGTCAATTTCTAATTTCAGTGGGGGAAAAAATTAAAGATAGCATTCCTTTGATGTTTTTCTCTCTTTTTTGCCCATCTAAGTACCATCATCTGGCCTCTTACGCTGTACTTTTTGAGAAACTCATAGTTGATTTATTTTTATTAAGAATCATTCCCTGGTCTGAGGGGTGTAGCTCAGTTGTAGAGTGCTTATCTAGGATGCCTTAGGCCTGGATTTGATACCAGTACCATGCATACACAATAAAAAGCATCATTCCCTTAATTCTATGCTGTTACTGACTAATGAAACTTCCTAGAACCGGTTTGTGCATAAACTCTGTTAGAATTCAGGCCATTCTCACCTATCAAGACTTATTTTAATTTTTCTATTCTTTGAATCCCAAGATTCACTTGCTCTATCAACTCTGCACAGTTAGTTATCCTTTTCTACTCTGACGCTCTGTTCTCCTGCATTTACACATGGCCTGTGTTACTCTCCATGACCATCTTTCTGGTGTATGTCCTTGTCAGGTGGATTGATGGTGAAGGTAGTGAGGCTGAGGATGAGCCTTTGGCCTCAGGTTTATGTATAAAAGCTGTTGTGTAGAACTAACTCACGTGCCCTTTTCTGAAGTGCCAAAGTTGGGCAGAAAAATGAATGGCCAAGGTAGCTGTGACTGTTCTGATGTTAATTACTTATTTCTTCTGGTTATTTGGCTCTCCATGGAAGGGAATGTAGGGCTTTCTGAATAACATCAGACTTGGACTTTGCAAGGCTAGCAGTAGGAAAAGGATTTCTACACAGGGATCACCCGATCCTCAAAGTTTTAGCCCATTGTTTTTCTTCCTATCCCTTCTTAGTTTCTTTCTAATAACTACTGGAACCATTGTGAGTTCATGTGAGTTCAAAATTCACCCTGATTCCTCATAGAGAAGCAGAAGACAGGCTGTCATATTAAAAAATAGGACTGTCTCAAAGAAATAGCAAAATGAAAAATGATGCCAAAATAACTACTTTCTAAACTTGATTAATGATTTTAGAAAAAGAACAACTTCCTAGGATGCCTCCACATGACTCTAGTCCCTTTTCACTAACATGAAAGGTGGAGATGGAGGTTTAAAGGAAGGAGTCAAGACTTGAGAGTAGAAACAGCAAGATCAAAGAATTCTAGAGTGTGACAGCAATCTAGACACCCCACAAAATTTCTGAATAAAACTAAATTCCTAACAGTGCCCTAAAACAGAAGAGCAAACCCTCTCTTCTCTATTGTCATTTCCTACTTCTTCCTGGGCAACTCACTCTTTTGTAACCACTCTGACTGCCTGAGCCAGATATTGCCAACAATATCAAATTTGTTTCTGCCTCAAAGACTTTATTTAGTCTGAGTTCATAACCCACCTCTTCAGTGTTCATCCTGATCACCAGGATTTAATACCAGTCTTCTTCATTCTTGATTCTGACTCCATTCTTGATTCTGCTCTATTTTTCTTCACAAAACTTAATATGACCTGATAGTGTTATTATGTGTTTATTTATATTTCTTACATCTTCTCCACTGAAACTTAAGTCCCATGCAGCAGATATTTTGCTTCCTTTCTTGAAGAAATTAATATAATAATATTCTCTGAAGGGTCCCTACTATCCCCAGCCTCTTCTTTTCTATGCATCTATGCATCCACTACGGTCACATTAATATTCCAGAAGCTAAGTTGCAATCTCATGACTACATTTATGGTTACATTAAATTTCTGCTTATTGCTTACAAAATCAAGTCAAAATTCCTCATGATGGTAATTTGATTCAGTCCCAGCCGAGCTTTTATACTATCTCTCACCATTCCTCTAAAATATATTGCAACCAAACTATATTTTGAAATGTGCTTTTAAAAATGTCCTCTATGTCCCCAACTCCATATTGTCAAAATCTTACCCATCTTAATGTCTTAAGTTAGTCTCTCATCCTAAGGAAATTTCCTATTCCCTTCAATAGAGTGTGACTTTATCTCACTCTGAACCCTTGGAGAACCTAGCCTGCATCTTTTCTTGTATTTGTCTGGTTTTCTTCATTTCATTACAAGATCAAGACCAAGTTTTGCTCATTTCCTGTGGTCCCAAGCAGAATAGACTGCATGAAAGGTGGTTGATGTTCATTTATTGAGCACTGATTGATTACTAACAGGCTGGCAAGTGCTAGACCAGCATGAAAGTAACTACTTGGGGTAGAAACTATTATTAATTCCATTGTGCAGAGGAGATTATGGAACTCATCCAAGGTCACAATGGTGAAGTTAGGATTCCAACTAGATCTCTTTTTAGTAGGGTAAATGGTACAGTAAGAACAGATAGGTGCATGACCTGAAGGAAGATCTTGGGTAGTTTTACTTACAAGAAAACCAAGAGAATTGAGGAATGCAATGTTTGCATGTTTGGGTATGAATTTTAGGAATTCTGTGTTTTTTGTTGTTGTTCTCACTTTGTTTTATCTGGTATTGGAGACTGAACCCAGGGCCTTGCATATGCTCAGCAAATGGTTTACCACTGAGCTACATCCCCAGCAGGCTTCCATTATTTTTCTCTCATGGCTTGTAGAAAGGGTTTATTTCTGACCCTGACACATTTTTTTGTTGTTCTTTTTGATGGAAATGATGTACTGTGTAGATCTGCAAAGGTAATCTGAAAAATACACATTCTACATTGCTGTTCAATTAAGCAATCTGATCTTTTAAAAGGAGTCAACATTGCTTTTTCAAGATAATCAAGGGCTCAGGGAGCACTTAAGCAGGAAATCTTGACAGAGAATAAATTACATTCATGAGCACAATCTGAGGCTATCACAAAAATTTCTTTAGGGAGAGCAGAGATTATTTGCTTTCATCCAATTAAACACTTTCTGTATGTATAGTTTTCGTTGGTTTATACAATATCCAGCTTTTGTTGTTACAGGTCAAAATGAAGATTCCTCACCTATATTGTTGTATCAAGCTATTATAAGGGATCATGAGCTGCATTGGTAAGAGTATCAACATTACGCAGACTTGGATTTCACATTAATCTTTTGAAGGCATTTTAGTACATTTTTATAAGCTATTTCACCATGTGGCATCATGGAAAAATACATTGCACTTGGATTTAGAAGCCTAGATCTTCCTCTCACTCGTTTATGATCTGAGAAGGTCATTTTTCTACTCTGGTATAAAATAGGGGATGATAGTTTAGACAAAGTTCTCCTGCTTAGAAATTCTGATTGTATGCTGACCATACTGGGATGTGAAGATACAAAACTATACAGCTTATAAAATTCTATATAAATTATAAATCATTCTTTCTTATAGTTTCTTATAAGAAAGTTTCTTAAGTTCCATAAAGAGATATTAAAAATGTGAAACAAGTATTGGTACTTAGGATTTGAATATAAAATGTCCCCCAAGGCTCATGTTTAAAAGCTAGGTCTCCAGCTGGTGGCACTGTTCTTAGAGGCTATTGATCTTAGGGAGAGGGGACCTAGCTGGCAAAAGTAGGTCACTGGTAGTGGACATTTGATTATTACCTGGCCCTGGTTCCAATCTAACTCTTTTTGTTCCTGTCTACCCCAATGTGAATAGCTCTCCTCTCCCCAGCCCTGGCACAAGTTCCTTGGCTATGCCTTCCCCACTGCTGTGGACTGACACCATGAACTGAAACCATGAGCTGAAATAAATTCTTCCTTCTTTGGGTTTTTCTGTCAAGGCATCTGTTGCAGTGACACAAAAGCTAACTTAGTACAGCACTTGTATTTAGGAAAGGAACTAGATGAGATGTTCTTGGTCAAAACCAGTTCCAGCGTCTATTTGATAGAGTGAAGTAAGATAAATCCATGTACATCTACTCCTTAGATTTTACTATTTTATAAGGAGCAAGGGGCTGGGGTTTACTTCAGTTGGTAGAGTGCAACTCTGCACTCACTAAGGCCCTGCGTTCGATCCCCAGCATTGCAAAAATAGGAGGATGTGGCAGCTCACTCCCAAAACAATCCTGAAACAATCAGCCTTTGAAAACACTGTGAGTGTCTATGAGTTGGACCCGATTTGATGGTGCCTAACAACTAGGAGAGAAGATGTGTAGTACCTCTGGATATGGATAGAGTTATGTGATTCCTCAGTGACTTTTATGGTTTGGATCTCAAATGTCCCTCAAAGTCCATGTGTTAAATTAAGCATGTCCAACCCATAGCCCATGGGCCGAATGTGGCCCAGAACAGTAATATGGCCTCACAAAATCTTATAGCATCATGTGTTTTATAGCATTTACTTTCTTTGTGATCTCATGTGTAGTTCTAATTTTGAAGTTCCAAAGCAATACTGGGTATGTTTACAGAACGATACCTATTGCTTCTTCACAATATACTGGGATAATGACACTGTATGAAATTCAAACCTTCAAATAAATGTAAATATGTCACCATAATGTGAGTCAGGTTAGTCCCATTACCTACCACCTGGTCAGTTGAGTATAATTAGGTTGAATTTGAAATGATTCAAAACTGCTCAAGGCCACTTAGAAGCACATCAGAAATGACATGAATTTTGGTAACTTGGCAAGTAAAACACACCAATTATCAATATTATTTTTGAAAATCTTATCCAACCCAGCTCTGCTGTTGTTAGGTGCTGTAGAGTCAGGTCTGACTATTGCAACCCTATGTACAACAGAACAAAACACTTCCCAACACTGTGCCATGTCCGGCACTATGTCAGTGCTTCTCTGATATTCACAGGATTTTCAATGGCTGGTTGTTTTAGGATTGTCTTAGGAGTGGGCATCTTTTGTCCTTCTCCTGATTTTGTAGTGCTGAGGACTGAAAAGGCCTTAGAGTATGCAAAGCAGTACCTGATCAACTGAGCTAAACCCCAGCCTAAGCCACCTCTAGATGCCACAAATTGACCATCACAAAATTTACTTGAGAACTCACTAAGATTTTTGATGACTTCCATCAAACCAGACATTGATACTTTTACAAAAACAAGGTCAATTTTCTCACTAGCTGTACACTAACTATAATTTATGTGGGGCTCAAGGTAATACCTCTTTACTCACTGCAGCTCAGGGAAGCCAAAAGGTTGGACACCCTGAGCAGGGTGTGGTAGCGCATGCCTGTAATCCCAGCAACTCGGGAGGCAGAGGCAGGAGGATCACAAGTTCAAGACCAGAGGCATAATTTAGTGAGACCCTGTCTCAAAATTAAAAATAAAAAAGGACTAGGGGTGTAGCTCAGTGGTACAACACTTGCAAAGCATGCAAGCGCAAGGCCCTGGGTTCAACCCCCAGTACTGCAAAATAAATAAGCAAATAGAAGGTTGGACACCTTATGTTCCAGGCTTGGTTGTCAGAGTGGTGCTATTGGGAGATAATGGAACCATTAGGGGGTGAGACTTCAGGAGATGAGTGGGGCCCTGGATTCCCAGGGTGGGTGCTATTGGGAAATGGTGGAACCCTTAGGAGGTGGGGCGTGGCAGGAGGAAGTTAGGTCAAAGTTAGATGGGGATACACCCTTGAAAGGAACACTGGGACCCTGGCCTCTTCCTCTCTCTTGCGCTTCCTGGCCTCCATGGTAAGCAGCTTTGCTCCACCTCATGCTCCTTGCCCTGATGGTCTGCCTTACTACAGGCCCAAGAACAATAGAGCCAATTGACCACGGAGTGAAACCTCTGAAACCACGAACCAAAATAAATCCTTTCTCCTGTAAATTTTCTTTCTCAAGTATTTTGCCATAGCAACAGAACTCTGACTAACACGATGACCCTAATCCATTTAATCTTCAGGAGCATGTCATTAGAATGTGTTGAAGTAGAAGTAACACAAGATACAACTTAAACTGCATAAAAATAGAGGAAACCTGAATATTTTTGCCTTCCTCTAGAACAGTGTTTAAGAATATGTATTTCTATAGACATATATACACAAATATATGTGTATGTATGTAGCATATCTGTATCATATACACAAAAATACATGAATTTAAATGTATGATTTATAGATGTATGATTTACCAAACATGCTGCCTAATATGCAAAAGATTTTTTATCCTTTGTCATATTTTGGAATGTAATATGATATACTATTACTATCATGGTCAGTGCTTCCCTGACAGATAATACCTTTGCCCATGGCATGGCTGCTAGGAGACGATACCCTTTTTCAGATAACCTGGTCTGTAACCTGTAGCATTTTTACAAATGGCCTAATCTGTAAGAATTCTGTCTACATAGGAAGGCCAGAGATGCCTCCATGTCCAGCCTAGGGAAAGAAACTCTCATTTGAAGCAGGACCCTCCTGTGATAAAGAGAAAGACCTCTTTTAAAGCCCAGGCAGGCTAGCCTAGGCAAAGGGGTGGAAGAAACCCAACACACCTAAAGACATGATTAAAGAAAGAGGAGGAATATCTGTCCTCTAAATGAGAGTTGTTCTGGCTATTACATTCTATCAAGCTGGGTCCAATCACAGTGACCCTCGTAGTGTTTTCAATGGCTAGTTGGGGACTGCTTCAGGACTCACATCTTCTCCCTTTTTTTTCTTTTTCTTTTTTTTTTTTTGGTGGTGCTGGGGATTGAACCTCAGTCCTCAGAGAGTGCAGTGTGGTACTCTACCAACTGAGTTAAACCCCAGCTCTCTTAATGAGAGACTTAAAAATCCCCCCAACCCCTTCCCTCTGTGCAGTATGCACATATCCTCATCTTCCACTATTTCTTTCACAGAAATCCACAATGTCCACCATTTGCAGTGCGCAGTTGTCTGCAGCATATAAGAATGATCAGAGAAACCTGTAGAAGTCTGCAAATGTCCATGACTGTCTGCAGTTCTACACAGAGGTTTGGAGATGCCCATAAGCCTCCTTGACGGACTTACACAATCCCTGCCCTCCAGCTCAGATGCATAAATGTTGCTGCTCCTGGATCTTCACTGTTAGAACTGCTCACCTGCTGATTTCTCTATCAGAAAGTGTAGCTTTCTTTTTACCTATCAAACTTGCCAATACTCAAGTTGACCTCCCCTTTTAGCCTGCTTGTCCTCTCTTCTCTCTCTCTGCACAAGCCTAGGCCCCAAGCCTGCTCATCCCAAGTCTACCCTGGCTTTTACTGTCTTCCTTCCAATTCTAAAATAAACCATCTTCTAAGATCCATTCTGCCTGCAGCCGTACCACCATGGCTTCTGATCTTCTCAGATCTCGGAAGCTAAGCAGAGTAGGCCTGGCTAGTACTTGGGTGGGAAACCACCTGGGAACAGCAAGTGCTGTAAGCTTAGGAGAAGAACCCAGCAACCCACTCCCAAAAAACAACCAGCCATTGAAAACCCTACGAGCAGTAAAGAAACACTAACAATACCGTTTCTCGCCTATTATGCATAGGGTTGCTATGAGTCAGACACCAATTCGACGGCAGCTAACAAGAACAACAAGTTCCTCTCTGGGTCTTTTTATAAAATCATTTATAAAAATGTCCAAGGACTGAGGTTTGCTTTCCACTTCCTGGATCCCTCCCATGGTATACAGTAACCCCAGACCCCTGACCTCCACTCACTGCTAACACCGTGACCTAGGTAAGATCTATTACTTCCAGGAATTTTTGCGGAGTTCTTGTGGTTTTCCACATAGACAATATTGTCATCTAGTAATAAGAACAATTTTATTTCTTCTTTTGAAAATTACATACCTTTTACTTACATTTCTTGGTGTACTTATAGGAAGTAAAACTTCCAGTACTACATTATGTAGGAGTAGATGGTAAGAGCAGACATCTTGCCTTATTCCTCACCTTGACAAGAATGTGTTCAGTTTCACAGTAAGCTATTATATGCAAAATGTTAACTTTGCCTCGTCTGCCAGATCAGCAGTTACAGTATTATTCCAGATTTACTCTGGTTATCTGCAAACTCCTTGCTCTAATCTCTGCTTGTGTTTGTGTCTGACCTTCTCCACTTTTATAGTGCTAACTGAAAAAGTATCTCCTACTTTGAGCTGTTCTTTTTTCAAAATGGGATTGATGGGTATTGCCCCTTACTGTGTGCTTCCTACTTTGGAGCACTGAGCTCTACAAGACTTTCTGAGCACCGCAGCCACAGGTTTCTTGAACTCTTCCCATCCATCGAGGCTTTGATGGTTGTTAACACTCGTGGGGTGATGTATGGCTCTAACAAACCTGAGCAGTGGATGCATTTAAGTTTGTCTTATGCACACTAACTCTGCACAAGTGCTCATCTCTTCAGTATCTTCCTAAAATTAGGCCTGCTTTCAGGTACTTGCCTGGGTGATTTTGATAAGTGCTATGAGATATAAGAAGGTTCCAGTCTCTGAGACCCATGTCACCAGGTACATTAGTTTGTTCATTTTTCTATTAACTAGCTTCCTATTTTATATTACAAAATATATTATAGTTCTTGTACCAATAGCATTGAAAAATGGCATCTAAACAATTTCCTACATCTGTGAAGCCTGATGATCTTTGATTTCCCAAGTTTGTAAAATAAATTTTGAATGAATTACATGAAAAAGATGAAGATATGAGTGGCATGGATGATTGTGCTCCCCAAAGCAGCTACAGGCTTAGGATGCGAGCTTGAGACCCTCAGATGCCTCTTGGAGGGCTGTAATCATTTTTAGTAGAGTGAGTTTATAAGTGTCTCCTACAATTGTATCCATATATGAAACGGAAAAATCTTGTCTGCTTAAAGGGTTCCAAAGTACTGTGCAGAAACTGTGATACTAACTTTGAAACTTAAGATTATATATTTTGCCTTTTATTTTGTTTCATAATTGAATAAAATTTCAGCTAAAATACCAAGAAGTGACTTTCATTTTAAGTACCAGAGATTTTTTTCCAATTACGGTCAATTTAATAAATTGTAATACGAGACATTTAATTTTGTTTAGAAAATGTTAATAAGTATATATATTGAAGTAAAACAGGTGAAAAAAAGTTGAAGAAAAGTTTAAGCTAAAACATAAAGTCACTTGCAACAAAAGAAATACCCATATGTCCTACATATTCCTACACAAGGATACCAGTCTTGGTGACTGGATATTACCAGTTTTGCTCTATTGAGAACTGATCACCATTTAATATACAGAAATCAACTAATCTGTGGCAAATGTACAGTTTCTGTTCTTTCTCTTTTTGCTTGGGGGAACATTTCTGAGTAGAGAGAAGCAGAAACCTCTTTATTTTGTCATGTTTTCACCAGAAATCAATTATCAGTACTGTGCCTTAAAATAATGGCTGGCATTAAAAGTTTTTGCTGGCCAATTATCTTGGAGGAAGGAAGATTTGAGAGCCTCTTCTTCCAATATCTTACTAAGAAATTAACATCAAAGCTAGATGTGGTGGTGCATGTCTGTAATCCTAGCAACTGAGGAGGCAGAGGCAGGAGGATTGCAAGTTCGAGGCCAGATGTAGCTTGTATAATTTAGTGAGACTTTCTCAAGATAAAAAATAAAAAAGGGGCTGAGGCTAGGAGTGCAGGCCAGAGGAAGAGCACTTGCAAAGTATTCTGCAAGGCCCTGGGTTCAACAACCAGTACTGAAAAAAAAAAAAAAGCAAAAATAAATAAAAGAAAAAGAAAAGAAAAAAGAAAATAAAAGAAAGAGAAAAATTAGCATCAAAAATAACTTTATGGAGATTCAAGACATGTGAAAAATGGAAATGATGACTTATGTTGGATCAGTTTCCTGATGAGAGTCATTAGTGTGCACATGGAATAGAATTTTACTATTTGAGTTTACTGGCCTGAATTGGGAGGATCTATCCATCTGCTCTGAGTGGTCAGTCCTATAGGGAATTATTAACCTATGCTAAACCACGTGCATTCATTCTTGTAGCTGCTGTAAAAAATTACCACCAACTTGGTAACATAAACAACACAGTTCTAGAGGCCAGAAGTCTGCAATTACTGTCACAAAATCAGGTAAATCAGGGTATTGGCAGGGCTCTATTCCCTCCAGGGCCCTAGAGGAGAGTCTATGCCATGCCTTCTATAGCCTCTGTTGGCTGCCAGCATTTCTTGGGTCCTGGTTGCATCATTCTAGTCTCTGTGTCCATCTTCACAATGTCTTCTCTTAGGTGTATCTTGTCTTTCTCTACCTTTCTCTAATAAAGACATTGGTGATTGCATACGGAGTCCACCCAGAGTCTAGGACTATCTATTTTGAGATCTTTAATTTCATTATATCTGCAAAGACTTTTTTAAAAAAATAAGCTGACATTTACAGGTTTCAGGGATTACGACCTGATATCCCTGAGAGCCAATATGAAAATCCATTTCTAAAATCTCAGCAGTTGACACACAGATGACACCAGTGTACAAACTTGGCAGACTGGCCCCAATTAATCCACTTGTACAAATGGATCTCACATTGTTTTTCAACTAAAAGCACAGCTGGTTTTAATAGACACATATAGCATTACATGAGCTAAAAATGGAAAAAGAAACTTTAGAAACTGCCAACAATCTTTCTCCTGTTACCTGTAAACGTTCATATTTAACTCTTTTCTGAGCTTCTTTATAGCACAGGAGAAACAAATACCAATAAGCTGATCTCTCAAGAAGTTTATGGGAGGCAACTTGTTAAAAGTCATCTACAGTCAAAGTCCTGAGTCTAGGACACAAACAGCTACACATGGCAGAAGCAAATGAAGTAGCTGAAAGGATTATTACTTAGAATAAGACAGTTCCCTCTATCTTCAAAATGCCATCAAAGCTGAAATTAAGAACAGCAGAAAGTATAAAGCGTTGTAGTTGGCCCAAAGACTTGGATGAATGAAGCTTGAATATAGTTTATACTGAAATTTATAACTGAGACAACAAAATTAACTCATTGAATATGTGTAAAATGTGACCAAAAGAATGCTCTTCTTTTCAAAGGTGCCAAGAAGTACAGTGCAGGGGGGTTTGGAATGAGAGCTAGTGGACATGTATTTTCATTAACTAAACAACTCTGGGACTTTTCTAGAAGTTTTTTTTTTCCTTTCTTTCTCTCTTTCTTTCTTTCCTTCCATCCATCCTTACTTCCTTCTCTTTCCTTTTTTTCTTTTCCTTTCCTTTCTCTTTTCTTTCTTTTTTTTTCATTTCCTTTCTTTTTCTTCTTCTTCTTTTTTTTTTCATTTTGTTTCTTATTTTTCTTCTTTTTCTGGTACTGGGGGATGCTAAACCGGGGGCCTCATGCGTGCTTTACAAGCACTCTGCCACTGACCTGCACTGCTAGCCCCCCTTTTTTATTTTTTATATTGAGACAGGATCTTTCTAAGTTATGCAGACTGCCTCTGGCCTCAAATCTGTAATCCTCCTGCCTCCACTTCTCGAGTCTCTAGAATTACAGGTGTGCACCATCACACCCGGCTGGGAAGTTCTTTTATTTTACTTGGTATGGGTTTGAGGCTCAGGCTATTATGTGTTAAAAGATACAGTCTCCTGCATTTATTCAAGTGTAATAGTGACAGAACTGAGATGCCAGTATCATTAATGTACCTTGCCCAGGAGCAGGAACTTTTGGGTTCTCAGACATAAATATGGATAGGATATTGTGATTAGTAGTAAGTATGGAAAGGACAATTGCATTAATTACAGCTTTTATTTCTTCAATTGGTTAAAGCCTGATGTTAATTGAAGTCAATGATGTGGGTTCAACTTCTTAAGGTCCAGATGGCTTTGCTTAATTTTTGGGGAAGAGGCCGCTACACTGGTCCCCCACCAGCCATCTGACTCATGTGCATCACTGTTCCCGGAGGAAAAGAAAATAAATCAGAGTGCATGGCCTATGAGCAAATAGGTCATCATCATTATAGAATCTAGCATTTACAGAATCTCAGGGTCGAAAGGAATAGTGTGACCTTCACAAAGGAGAAGTTGGTATCGCTGTACGATAATTAAAACCCTAATACATTCAACTGTCAATTCTTAGATACCTTCTCTTTGAATGGGAAATTTCTTAGGTTGTAATGACACATCATTTCAGGTTTAATCAAAAGAGCAGGATCAGTCTGGCTGATGTAAAATAGAAGACTGGTTGTATAAAGAGTCCACAAGAAGCAGTTACTTCTACATCTACACTGGGCTCAGAGTCAGCATTGCTGATTAGGAAAGAAATGCATATCAAGAGGAGCAAGAAAGGCTGACAGGAAGTAATAAGGTGGGCGGGAGCCTGAGTCTTCCCCTCACCACCTCCAGGCTCTCAACATCTTTGGTGTGAGTGACCTGCTCCAGAAGAAGCTGATGTCCTTCTCACGAGCTACACATGCCCTTGGCCAGGATTTGGAGAAAATGGTGGAGGAGGTCCAGGAGGAACTCTAATTTGAGGAGCTCAGTGCGAATTGGAGGACCCAGATGCTGCCTCAAACCAACAAAATCAAGCAAGAACGTGCATGAGCCACAACAGTACCTGGTGTCTTGCACCAACTTTGAGAGTGCAGAATATTAGTCTTCAAGCCTGTCTTTTCCAAATTTCATATAAAATGTCTCTTGTCACCCATGCTAACCCATACATGTACAAAGAACAGGATTCTGGGAAATATAGTTCTGGTTTAGCTAAATCGGCACAGCACAAATCCACCATAGGAGAAGAGATTTAGATTTACAGAGTCTTTTAAATAAAGTTTCACAGAATTCTATGTATCTGTATGTTCATGCATAGATAAAATTTGTGTATATGAGTGTATATACATGTATATATGCATGTACAGTTATATGCTCCCTAATGATGCTTCAGTTGATGAGGAACAGCATATACTAGAGAAGGCCCATAAAATTACACTACCTGGTGACATTATGGCTGTTTTAGTTTGTATAAGTACACTTGGTATTTATACAATGACAAGATCACCAAAGAACGCATTTCTCAGAATGTGTCACAGCCATTAAGTGATGCATCACTGCATATGCAGACATATGTACACACACATGCAAATCTGTGAGCTAACACAAGCCTATTCTTTCAAGCAGAATTATTTTGTTAATTTTTCCTAAGTGTCTGGGTATTGAATTCCTTACCCAGGGCAGGTGGGTAGTCAGCACTTTCCTTTGATTAGTGTAAAGCAAGGATCAGCAAACTATAGCCTGTGGGCCAAAGGCGGACCATTATTTATTTCTGGAAAACAAAGCTCCTTGGAGCATAGCAGTTCCCATTTATTTTATATTGTCTATGGCTACTCTCCCACTACAACAGCAGAGTTGGACAGCTGCAACAGAGACCACATAACCTACAAAGCCCACAGTATATACTGTCTGTCCCTTTGCACAACACTCTGGCTGACCCATGGTAGAAAGCTCTATATTGGGCTATTATTTTGAGTGACACAATTTGGAACCTTCCTCCTACTGCTCACAACTCCCCATTCTGGTGACCTGAGGTAGGTGACAGAATCAAGCCTTCTCACTCAACATACCTTTCCCTTTAATCCTGTGACTTTGCTACAATTCTGAAAATCCTATACAGGAATTAAGATAAACTTCCAGAAAGCCCCTAGTAAGTAACACTACCAATATACCACCAGGTTTTACATCTTCCCATTCAAAGCAATTAGGTTCCATTGCATTGATCAGTCAAGTTTACTTAATAAACACAGGCCAGAAGAAACAATGCAACAGGAAACAACAACAGGATGAAATTGGTATTGGAGGTCCAGGATTGTGTGTATCAGCTCAAATCTCAGTGCTCTGCCTAGGCTGACCAGATATACTTGAGCCTTTAACAGAAAGTTATGTGTACTTATACCTTTGGCCAACTTATAAGAGAGGTGGAGATGGCGTGCCCACTTCCCCTCCAAGCCATAATTTTGTTAAGGGCCAGGTGTTATATTTCTGGTGTCTGTCCCCAGAATCCATATGTTGGAAACTTATTTCCCAAAGCAGTGGTGTTGGGAGGTGCGGCCTTGTGGGAAGTGTTTGGACAACAGACTCATCATAGGAGTCGGTCCGTTCTCCTGAGAGCAGGGTTTTTATAGAGCAAGTCGGTCCCTCAGGCCTTGCTTCCCACTAGCTAGCTCACACTTGCCCTTTCACCCTCTGCCATGCATGTCATGGCACTGAGGGCACAGGGACCCTCATTGGATGCTTGTCACCACACCCTTTGATTTCCTAGCTGTTCTGTTATTGCCATGGAAACTGGACTGAGACACCAGCCCAGTTAAGAAGAAAGAATGTTTTCTCTCCCAGTGATGCCAGCTGCAAAAATCAGTCCAGGAAGACTTAGAATTATAAATGAACCCTTCCAGCTTAAGTCAGACCAATGAAGTCATGATGTCTGCACCCAGGTCAGAGCTGCATGTCCATGTATTTGACAGGTGATCTTTGACTCCGTCAACTTTATGGTATAATTGAGCCTCCAATTCTTTGCTAAAGCTGGCTGGTTCAGCCAGGAAGTCAATGGCCACTCCCTATTTTTTTTTCCCTTCGCTTTCCTAATGGATCTCTGTCACTGATATCTTCCTGGTCTCCTTTTCCTTTTCATTTTGTATTATGTTTGCAGCATGCTTGCTTGTTTTGGTGCCTGTTTTTTTTTCTAAAACTGGAAAACTTTATTAATAAGGTGAAATTTCAAGAGTGATCCTCCTGGGAGGTGACTTTAAATCCTGCATGAAGCTAACAACATGGTAAATAAAGGTTATTTCTCAAGGTCTCATGGGCTAGAGAGCAGGCAAAAATTAGAGCAAAAAAAAGTGTTAACTATTGACGAGGCTGTGTACTGTGGTTTTACAGTTTGCTAAATGCTCAAAATTGTGTTGTGAGCAAGAATGAGTATTCATGGGGCTTGACTGTGGAGCTTAGGGTGTGTGTTTAGAGGGTTGCAATAATGCTGCAGCGTATCCAGCCTTTCTTAATCAGCCAGAACTCTTTCACCTTACTCCTTGTTCTTTTCAATGTCCCATTTTCATCTGCTATGATTCCAAGTCATGGAGACAAAAACAGAGTAGAAAAATGCCAAAGCATTTGAAAGAATCTGCATAGCCTGGAACAATAGAAAGTTGTGGTTTCCAAGGAAATGAAATGCCAAACTTTCAAGACTGTAACACTTAATCCAAGTAATCCAAAAGCAATCTATTTGGCAATCTAATTGTATTTCCTTAGAAGGAAACGGCAATAGTGTTTGCATTTAATTGCCTCTCTTTAATATGTTTGTGTTGTACTCATTTCTAACACTGGCTGTTCCCAATTGAAAGGTCCCTTGTAATATTTGATTTAGCTTTCTAGACTAACCCAGGGGATTACACTTGGATTCATACATAATAAGACAAGTAATGTCTTATTTTGTGTGTGATAGAACTGATGTTGAGTCTCTAGAAACAATCACTTTTGTACAAGTAAAGAGGAATGCTATAGGTGTAAATTGATCCATTTTGTTCTAATTATGCATTGAAGCATCAGCAGCACAGAGGAAAAAATTTCCATGTTTCTCTCTCCCATTTTGTGTTTAACAGTGAACACGGAAGAAGCTAAGAAAATGATTCATCACCAGCCGTCCTTAACAGAGCAATACCTGTTCACTGATTAGATTCTGGAATGACTCCCATTCGTCTGTATCAGTGACAGTGTTAGTCATACTTAATTGGAAATTCCACATTTACATATCATTCCTGAGTTTTCTCAGAGATTGCAAAGGAGCTGGGTGAAGGTTGAGGCCAGGAGTTACTTCTGACTACCAGGAAAATCACATTATGGGTTTTGAATTCGAATGGTACTGCTGATGTGGAGAAATGAGGACATGCTTCTAATCCCAGCACATATCTTTCTTCCACATTGTGCTTTAGCATCACAATCAAATTTCAGTGCTTCTTCAACCATTTCCTTTTTTTTAAATACTCTTCTTTTCCCTGGAATGTCCTACCCTGTTCTCCACCACAGGTATGCTGGTCTTACTAGCCCTCTATCCCACAAACAGACAAAAATTTTCCTTATTAATTAGAGTCTACTTGTATTTCCAATTTATAATTGCAATGTTGAGCCCATTTCTCAAATGTTCAATTGTATGTATTAAATAAATGAATGAATATTCATATGCATATTCTCACATGCATTGAAAAGACACATCTGCATTCAGGAAAGAGGATCATAACAGAGTTTGCTAATTTGCTTTGCAAGGTCCACAGTCAAAAAAAAAAAAGAAGAAGAAGAAGAAGTTAAAAGATATATAACAAGTAGACCATCAGTCAAGTTAGGAGTGGTGTTGGAAATGGTAATTGTCAAGAGAGACCATTTATTTTCTCTTTTTGTATTTCTGTTTTTTTTTTTTTTGTAAGCATGGATTAGATACGTAGTTTTTAAAATAGGAAAAACCTCATGTCTCAAGTGAAACTTTATTAAAATAAAGAATATGTCCATTTTAAAAGATCCCTAATAAATGGTTCAGCTAGGGATATTGATAAAATCTAGTTCTCTTAATACTAATTAGAGTGGCTTGGACATACTGAGTCATACTAATTGTTTATGGGAGATAGTTCATTTCAGTAGAAATTATCCTATTTGTTAGCTTTTAAACCTTTTGGAGCTCTAGCAAAAATAAATACATATATAAGTAAATAAGTAAAACAAAAAGGAGACAGCTATTTAAATGCATGGAACTAAAATAGTTATAGCTAAAGAGTATTAGTTAATATGAACAATTGAGGTGAATTTGAGGAATAATATTTTTACTTAACAGATTAAGAATCAATATTTCAAGCAAAGAGATATTTCTAATAGTAATTGTCCTTCAGTACCCAGATGAGATAAGAGATATATCACCACCACCACCACTCAACAGACATTTTAGCAGGGGTGCGATGGTTGAGAGTACAAAGATTTGAATTAAGAGTATGTTTTCCATATATACTTCTGTAATGTTCAAGCCTGGATCCACTCATTTATTTTTTTCATTCATTCATTCAGCAAATGTTTATTGAGCATTTATTCAGCATTCCCAGAGTGTGAGACAGAGCAGAGAGCAAAAAGTGTCTGCTTTGTGGAGCTTTGGATGAGCAATGATAAGCAACAGGCAAACAGGTTGCTCTGTAACTACAAGGCAGCAACCATGCTAGTAAGTAGCATAGATAGAGTAATAGGATTTGGTTCTGGGTTGATCAATTTCTAAGTGGTTGATCAAGAAACACACCTATGAGTGTACTTTACCAAAAGGGTAACTGAAATCTCCTGTTTAGTGGTATTATTATTGTTAGGTACCATCAAGTCAAGTCCAACACATCACAACCCTTGGTATAACAGAACAAAACACTCCCCAGCACTGTCCCATGTCTACAATCTTTTTTATGTTTGAGCCCATTGTTGCAGGCGTTGTGTTTCTTTTCATTTTGAGGAGTGCCATATCAGCTAAATGAAGCCCCAGGGGTTTTAATCCATTCCCAACATTAAGGTCAAATCTACTTTGAGGAGGCAGCTCTTCCCCAGTCATTTCTTGAATGCTTTCCAGCCTGGTAGCTCATTTTCTGGCACTATATTTGACACTATATTTCCAGCCTGGGAGCTCATTTTCTGGCACTAATTATTTCAGGAGTGGGCTGCCAGGTCCTTCTCCCTAGTCTGTCTTAATTTAGAAGCCCAGTTGAAACCTGTCCAGCATGGGTGGCCCTGCTGGTATCTGAAATACTAGTGGCATAGCTTTCAGTATCACAACAACACACAAGCTCCCACCACACCGTACAACAAGCTGAGAGACGTGGGGGCTTAGTGGTATAGACAGAGACAAGGAAAGATCTGGAAAGTTTGTCCTTGATAGGTCTGATGTAGAAATCAGGGAAGTGAGTAGGTTGGTCTGTGAATGGTGAGAAGGTGTGCTTGCCAGGGAGGGATGCCCTGGATGTGCCCAAGGCCTGCAGTAACTTGCTTACAGGCCTGCATAAGACTGATCTGTGGTGGCAGTGATGGCATGTGACACATGGCCCACCCACTGGGTATCAGAGTTCTAACATGACTCTGTAGTGGTGATTTTACCTGGCCTGTGTCTTCTGGGCACTGCTGTTAGTTTGGGTCCAAATTGTCCAGATTCTTCTTCAAGTGAATCAGAATGAGATCTTTTACTTGGTACATTAAATAAAGATAAGAAAACTGATTCATAGGGCTGGTGACATAGCTCGTGGTAGGACACAAAACAGCTTGGGTTCCAACCCCACCACTGCAAAGGAAAGGAAAAAAGGAAAGAAAAAGCAGGAGGAGGAGAAGGAGGAATAGGAAGAGGAGGAGGAGAAGGAAGAGGAAGAGTAGGAGAAGGATCCATAAGATTGGTATTTAAAACATAGAATAAACCATGTATAACAAAAACAACAAAACTATAATTTAAACATAATGTTTCTTTTTACATTAACCCTTGTCTTCTTCTATCACCCAGCAGAGTGAAGGTAAAGAAATAGCCCTGTGGTGACTCTCTGTGTGGTAATCATCCTTCTGAGTGGATTGTGCTCTTTTGTGTTTACTCCACTACTTCCTGTTCCCACAATGGGTTTTCCAAATTAATCATACTCTTGTATGAAAACAGACATAAATACTTCAAACAATTCTCTGCTATGTAATATTTAGTCATTTATGCTATAGAGACTCCCTACTTCAGTTTCTAAAGCTGTAGCTAATTACATTTCTATTTACCTGGTAGGTACATGAGATGTGGGAACTAGGGGAGTTTCATTCTTTTTTATTCTGTACTCTGGAAAGATCCTGGCTACAATTGTCTGATAAAATCCAGGAATGGCCTCATCTCTCCTACAGGAATTTTATACATTTTTCTCAATTGCTTCCAGAAAAAAATACTTTCTAGTTGGATACTATTTCAAAACTAAAATGTTTCCCAGCTTACAAGAAGTTTCCACATAGGATGAAAATTTAAAGGATCACACAACTTATTCTATAGTAGCTTATGTGTTCTTTGTATAATTCATTATTGCTCCTCACTCAATGTTTGTATAAACTTTTTCAACTTTTAAATTACTTATGACTCTTGGATTGTTTAATGCTTAACTGGTATTGCAGGGTCAAAATAGACCCCTGAGTGGATGCCAGACATGGGGGGCTGTCACATTTACTTAAGCGCAGGAGTGTGTATCATGATACCAGAAGTATTGGGATACACACATATAGACAAATATTCTCAGAAAAAGAAATACAAATAGAAAGGAGACTATTAGTGAGGAGGGTGGGAATGAAGGAGGATGGTCATGAGAGGTTAAGGGGGAAGTTACATGAGCAATGTATAATGAAATGCATATATGGAAATGTCATGAGACCCATTAAGTTGTACATTAAAGATTACTAATAAAAAAGAAAAGAAAGGCCTGTGAACAGCAGAGAAGAACTGACATAGTGCTGACATAGAACTGACATGGCACAGTGTGGGGGAGTATTTCATTCTGTTGTGCATAGCGTCACTATGATTTGGACCTAACTCAATGGCACCTAACAGCAATAGCAGCAACAACAACAACAACAAAACAATAAAAAATAGAAGTGCAATAACAATTAAGGGTGAAATAAAACCCTTGTTAAGACTGTCCACTCTATATATTCACTTGTTAAACTCTTTTTAAAAATATGCATATTTAAGAGATGATCACAGAATAATGGAATTTGAGAAATTGATGTCCAAAGTAATTTGGAAATGGTGCAGTCTTGTCATGTGGCAAAGGGAAGACGTGGAGAAGATCTCAGGCTTCACCTACCTCTCACCACTTGTAGCAGACGCTATTGATACTTTGCCCCGTCTCCTCTGTCCAGCTGAGGTCACTGGCAGCTAAAGTAGACAGTTCTCAGCCTTCTAACTAGAGTATCTAGTCTCTCTTCTTGTATGCCAATGGCTTTCTACGGCATTAGTGGAACATGCTTAGCTGCACAGAGGTGTGATTGAGAGTTATCATCCTTACGAAAACCTCCAGGAAGGGCAGTATTGATAGGTCTGGTGGGTAAAGTCTCTTCTACTCCCTGTCTTCTGGTGAGGTGATCTGAGACATGATCCACATGGTTTCTCAGAGGAATGAGCCCTGGTTTCCCATATCACCTTTATCATCTTTTTCCCCATTTCCTCATTAAACTTCATGGAATTACTTCCCAAACAATCTACAGGCACCACAGGCCTTGTCTTGGGCTTTAGTTTTGGGTTGACTCAAAATAAGATGCTCCCCTTTCCTAGACCCAGCCTATCATCTGCTAGTCGGAGTCCAATTTTTCACTGGAGTCCTAATGAATGAAAATTACCAGATGGAAAAGAAAACCACCCAGCTACTTTGTGTATATACAATTTATGCCCTATTCTTCCGTGCATTGTCTGAGTTTTAATCATAGCACTACATTCAATTCTGGGTGGCAGATTTAGAAGCATATGAATGATCATCAGAGAGAAATCCAGTTGATGTGGCCATGGAACTATACTGCATAGTGACAGGGTGAAGGTTTATGGAGACAGAGTTGTATTGAATATAAGAAGGACTTCTTTCTTAGTAATAGTTAGGAACACCAGAAATTTGAGGATGTGAATGGAGGTAAATGACATTATTTAATTATTAATTTACTTGTGACTGGGCTGGGGCAGGGATGTGTACTCAGTGAGTAGTTTGGATAACTACTCCATAGGGAGTAGAGCACAGTTTGGATAACTGTGCTCCATAGGGAAGACATTGTCCCCATTCAAATGAAAACTATCTGATGGGCAAAGTCTTTGTCCATACTGACTAGTCAACATCCATCTCACCTGCAGTCCTGGTAAAGTTAGTCTCTGGCCCTGCACACCTCTTGGGCACTTTAATGGTACCTTTTCCAGTGTTCCTTTTCCTGGTTCACCCACTCATGAAGTTTATAGGGAAACAATACCAGCTGGCTCAGTTAGGCGATGGGCCACTGATCTGTAGAAACCTGAGCCTCATAGACCCCTTTACCCCTTTTTCTGGAGTCCTATCCATATCTTTCTTAAGTTCTTATAATAACATTCTCACACTCTTCCTCAATAGGAGGCATATGACTCTTCACAACAAGCTTAACAATTCCTTATTACAGACTACAAATCCTTTATCCACAACATGCAGAGTCCTCCTTAGACTGGTCAGCCTTCCAATGTGGAAGGAAAAGAACATGTATTGTTTTCTATTACTGTGTAACAAACTACTACAAACTCAACAACCTAAAACCATATTTATTATTACTCAATATCTGTAAGTCATAAATCTAGACTTAGGTTTGCTGGATATTCTGCTTAGGGTTTCATATGGCTATAGTCAAGGTTTTGCCTGGGGCTATGATCTCCTCTTAGGCTTAGGGTTCTATTTCAAACACACTGAGTTTATTGATAGAAATCAGTTCCATGGGGACATAGGACTGAGATTCCACAATTTTCTGGCTGTTGAGTAGAGGTTACTGACAGCCTCTAAGGTATCTCCATTGGTCTGTGATATATCTTCTTCCCCACAGCATGAGACATTGCTCCTTTCAGGTCAGCAGAAGAATGTTTTCTGCTGCCATTTTCTGACCTTCTATCTCTGACCTCTAGACAAATTTAAAGTCACCATGTGAATTTAAAGGGCTCCCGTGATTAGATCGAGCCCATATGGACACTCTTCCTTTTTACTAATTTAAAGTGAATGGATTAATAAGCTCATTACATCTAAAAAGGTCTTTTTGACATGTTAGGTGACATAATCACAGGACTTAAATGCCATCACATATTCATATTTCTCCAAAAGTTAAGAGGAAAGCATTATACAAGGAATCCATCAAGCTGGTAAACAGGCATCTGAAGGGCCACCTTAGAATTTTGCCTTCCTCAGGAAAGAAAAAGACATTAGTCCTTCCTGAAGCATCATTTTCTTATTCATGTGAGTTGAGTTCTTATACTCAGCTCTAGGTGGAATCAGTATCAGCACTCAGCAGAGAGGGTAGTTGGGTATAAGAAGCCTTGAACAACTAGGTCAATACTGCTGCTCAGTTGTCCCAGGATTGAGAGTTTTTGCTGCTATGACCCCCAACGGCTGGGAGCTTTGCCTCCAGTAGAAGGGCTCATCATTCAGCTGGAGAAGAAAGGTGCCGAGGACACAATGGTATTCTAGTTTCTTCCATCTCATTACTTATATTTGTTTACCTAGGTCCTTGTCATGGAGGGTTATAACAAAGGTTCCAGATGACCATTTTCTGTGTTAAACCCCAAGTCTATATTTGTGTTCTGAATCTATCTCATTTGTAAGATCTCTTTTGTATTTTTCCTGCATACTTGTAGAGAAGTTACAGTAGCTGAACAAACGTGCAGAGTTGAGGAGACAGCAAGTTTTGGGAGTCACGGACTGTTCTAGAGAGGTTATGTGGAGCCCCTGGGTGGAAGATGGGTTGAGGGAATTGCAGGAGGGCTTTGGGACTAGGAAATTGCTCAACCTTCTGCCACTGTCTTCATGCTTTTCCAAAGAGCTGGTGAGCTCACCTAGCATTTGTTCAGCTGATATATGCTGTCCAAAAAACACCATCTTCCTCACTTAGAGACAAAAGGCATCTCCCTGTATAGTTTTCTCTGACAATTTCCTGTCAGACATTTGCAAAGCTCCTCAGGCACGTAGACAGGAGCCTTTGACAGAACAAAGGTGACATTTCAAAGAATGATGATAGGACGCATAACTGCACACTCCAGAAATAAGCACCTTTGAAAGGTACAGTGGAAATTTCAGAGTATCAGCCTGGTATTGCAGCGTGTAGTTCTATTGACCGAGTCCTTTCATGTAGCTCAACATGAGTTAAATTATGTAGAAGTTGCAAATGCCAAATCACAGAGAGGTAAATTTAAAATTCTTATTTTACAGCTCTGAATTAGTGTGGACACTTCCCATCAAGAAGGACATTTGTTTCACTTGAGTTCTTGGCACAAATATTGCTCTTTTATGAACAAATTGCTGCTAGAAAAGTGATGTTCCCCACAGGTAGAAGGAAGGAGTTGCTTTTACATTCTCAATAACTAAATGAATATGTATTTTTGATAGCCACTTTAGAAATGCCTGCCTTGCAGAGTCTTAGAAACTATAGTTACCATTATTTGAAATAGTAAGCCTTAAGTACTGAGAAATAGCTTGCCCTTTCCATAATACAGAACTGAGCGTGAAAGTAAGACACTGTTAGTGGCTAGATTGCCAGTTTGGGAGGAATTTAATAGCATGTCTGAACTCAGGGAGGGCAGAGCCAAACCTTTTGGCTGCTTTCTTCACATTAGAGTGTAATTCTGATAGATGGGCTCCAGTATGATGTTGGCACCTCCACTCCGCAGGGCCTTGGTTGCAAGAGCTTTGAGAGACCCACTTCCTGCCTGGAGTGGATTCACACACACACACACACACACACACACACACACACACACACACTGCACTGATAGTACCTTGTTCATTTCCTCTCAAAGAATATGTTGAAAGTTTAGGGTTCAATCCCAGTTTCAACAGTCTTTAGAAATCTCTCAACCTCCCTGATACTTAATTTCTGAGCCAGCAAAACAGAGAAAATGAGTAAATCTATATGTCCCATCATCTCTTCTCTTCTCCAACACCTGCCCATTCTCAGAGTTAAAAGTGAAGGTCTCATAATTGCCTGTCAAGCCCTACAAGATCAGGCCCCATGGTGCTCCTATAATGTTCTCACATCCTGTGTTCCGAACACATGGACCTCCCTATTATATTTTCAGATGTACCTGGCATTGTCTCCTCACTAGAATTTCACTCTTGCTGCCCCTCTTTTCTGGCAAATTCTTCTCCTCAACCCCCTTTCTTTGAGAGCCCCTGATTATTGCTCCTCCCTCCTTCCCAGCACCCTCCCTCTGAATTCCTTACTTTATTTTTCTCCATGAGACTTAGACATCTAGCATACTAAATACTGTAGCGTTTGCTTATTTATCTACACATACATGCATTTGATTTTATTATTCACTGCTCTGCCTCATGCCAAGAATACTGCCTGGCACACTGTGGGTGCTTGATAAATATTTAAAAAGAACATAGAGCAAACATATCGATGGATTTTAGAAGTTACTTAATTTTTATCTTAGAAGAAAAAGATCATTTTAATACTCAACTTATAGATGATGAAAATGAGGTTCAAAGGCACTGAAGGAACCACAACTAATGTGTGGTCAGTTAGAATATGCTCTCCTCCTTTATGAATCCAATTCCTTAAGTCTTCTTATTACATTATTTTGCCTCTTTATACCCCAAGAAGCCTATGTGAAAATTCAATTTGAAATTATTTGAAGTCATTAAAAATTGTAATTCCCCTTGGAAGAAAAATCTAACCATTATTTTTGCCTCTTTCCCTCGCATTTGCTTTTTTTTCCTTGTCTCTGTTGTCTTTATTTATTTATTTATTTATTTATTTATTTATTTATTTATATGAGGACCCAAGAAGCCAGGGCTAGTTATTAGAATCCAATTATTTCTTTTTTTTTCCAGCTTGATTTCTGACAAACATAGGCTCAATTATGTCCCCCATATCCACTGACTCCTTAGGAGGAGAAAACCCCAAATACTGTGGAATGAGTAAAAAGGGGCCTGTGGGGATGAGAAGATGAGAAGACATAGGGCTGGTGCTCAAGGTGGCTTCTTCCCTTCGGTCTCCTTCAAGGAGGACAGGTTGTTGTCATCCTCAGCTGCTGCCATCATCTGGGTGACACCAGCCTCTGGATGTGCTTGTGCCTGTCTGCCTGAGTCTGAGTGAGACTAAGTGCATCCTATGGTACCCAACATTGCCCATGGAAGGAGGTGGGTCTGCCTTCCCACAGCCCCAGTCCTGCATTGGCTTATGTTCTGTTCACAATCTTGTCTCATGTTGGCACTGGTTGTAACTTTGGAGACACGCCTTACTCCTTCTCAAGTGGGAAATGGAGAAATTCTCGCCGCTCTTTTAATCATCTGCTCCATATGTAATCATTATTTAATTATGAGATGAGAGTGCAGGCCAGGCACAATGGTAGAAAACTGGAGTAGCAAGTAAAATACACACCTTATCATTAAAGAATGGTATATATTTGGGAATTCAGCTTGAAGTTTGCAGCCACTTGTAATCTAACACAAAAAAAGTAGCCTATGATAGGCAACCCAAAATGAGTCATTCCCTCTGTGCCAGCTTCTGCGTGTATGCAGACTGTCTCTGCTTCCACCCCATGCCAACCTTGGGCAAAGAGTTTGGCATTTCTTTGCCTTTCCTTGGAGGCATTCATGCAAATATCTGAATAATACATGAAGACCTCACAGGAGATTTTGTAGAGGAACAGCATGGGGGGTTTATAATAGGAGTCTTCGCCAAACAATGTGAAGACTCACCACCACTAATATTGGTTTCCAGAGCCTCTTTCTGGCTGCACCATTACTCATGGTGGGAAAGACTGGCAAGTAGAGCCACTTCCATGCCTGGCTGACTCCAACTCTATTATATTACAGATTCTCAATAATATTTACAGAAATTATAAGTGATGTTGTTGTTGTTGTTAGGTGCCGTCAAGTTGGTATCCAACTCATAGCAACCCTCATAGGGTCGCTAGTGCTTCGGGATTGCCTTGGGAGTGGATTGCCAGGCCCTTCTCCCATTTTTGTGGTGCTGGGACTTGAACTCGGGGCCTCAGAGACTGCAGCGCAGCACTCTACCAACTGAGCTAAATCCTAGCCCAGTATAAGTGATAGGATCAGTAAATGAATGAGTCGATAAATGAATGGATGGATGGGTAGAAACAGTTAATGAATGGATAGACTAGAATATGAAAGTAACAGTTTAAGAAAATCAATCTTTCTGAATTTCTTAAACTCTATGATTCATCGAAAAGCCTTTTCTATGTGCAAAATGTGTTTTTAAAAAGCTATAAGTAAAGCATGTTTAAATGATTGATGGTATCCTATACTACATTATTCTGAAAAAAACTAAAAATACTTTGTGAAAAAATCAATAAATAATTAACATGGTTGCATCAACTTAATCAGCTTTTATAAATTTGGATTTTCTTATATTGAGTTCAGTCAAAGTCAAGTTAATATGCATATGATTGAAACAAGACCATATTTCTCTGTGAATACCTAGGAAGCAGATATCTAACTGAGGTATTCTTGTGAGAGGGTGTATAGGTGGGGTGGATGGGCCAATATGTTACATGAGTTAGTGATAAGTTTCAATGTCCTATAAAAGGAGCTCTTTGAGTCCTCTATTGATCCTAACATAAGGGAAATATGTCTAGAAATTTAATTTGGCATTTACAATCAATAGCACTCAGATGTCACTGGAGCAGAGGGTGGATAAAAACTGACTTTAAAATTGTAGTCATGAATTTATAATTATATTAATGAATTGAAGTAATTTATTGAATTAATGTTTCCAGAGTCTAAAGAAAATCGGACTGCCACAGCACGTTGATGAAGGAAGGAGGAGGCGGGATCGGGAGTTTTCCAAATTAGTCTCCATTAGTTCACTTATGCCTTACTCTTTGTCCTATAGTATGGGCCTTGGTGCCTCACCTTCTGAAGTGTGGTCATTTTCTCCTATAAATTAAGCATGATGCACAGTTAAGGCAGCAAGCCATTTAACAACTCAATTATGATAGGAATGAGCCTTACTTCCATCCATTATGTCACCATTATCCAAAAATCTCAAGAAACTGCACTTTGTGTTTTGGTAGAGGAACAAAAAACATTGGACATTGTGGGAGCCTAAGGCCTCTACTGAATGAGTGCATCAGCCAGGAGCTGTTGCCATCAGCCAGGCCTTTATAAGAAGCCAATCCCTATAGTTATAGGACATATGAACTGGAAATGACAAGCATGTTCTTAAAACTAAAAGACTGTGATTGCAGTGAATGCTGTGGTAATAAATACCTGTGGTATTATTACCTGTAGAATGCTGTAATAATAAATACCAGGGAGATTCTTGCCTGACTTGGTGGATTTTTCCTTTTCTCTCTACTATACTTATCTTCTTTTCCTCCAACAATTCCCTTGATGACTTATGTGGGCTCACAGCTTTAAATACTGTCCCCTTACTGATCTGCAAAGTTAGCTCTCTGGCCACAAACTTTTCCTTCAATTTAATTAATTAATTTATTTATTTGTTCATTCATTTATTTATTCATGATATTTGGAGGTTGGATCCAGGGCCTCTCACATACTTTTCAAGTGCTCTACTACTAGGTTATACCCTTAGCCCGTTAAATTATTATTATTTTTTTAACTAGAGACAGAGCTCTTCTAAGTTACACAGACTTCTCTGGCCCAGACTTGCAATCCTCCTGCCTCTACCTCCCCTGTTGCTGGGATTATAAGCATGCACTATTACACCCAACTCTTCCTCCAACTTTAAATGCCTCTTTCCTTTTGTCTATCTAATGTCTAAATGTTGATATTTAATGAGAACCCTACCTTGACAGGCCTCAGATCAAAGATTGTGATTCCCCTTCTCTAAAGATACTATTCTACCAAGCTTTGTTTCTGCAGCCAACTTTGACCCCTCTTTTTATCACAATTCACAATTCACAATTTATCACAATTCACAAGCGATCTGCCATCTAAATACATACAGATCTAGGTAATTCTTTCTATTTCCTTCCTTTCTCCTTTCCTCAAGCCATCGTATTTTGCCAGGAACGTTGCCATGGCTTCCTTTCTGGTCTCCCCATTTCTCTTCTTCCCAGCACCCCACCCTACACATAGTCTATTCTCAGAAGCATGGGCGGAGTTGTCCTTTCATAACACAGATAGGACCATGTCCCTTCTCTGTGGTGTCCTCTGATCTCACTGAAAGTCAAAGCTGAATTCTCACAGTGGCCTGACAGTGCCCATGTGAGATGGCTGACTGGTAACCTCCCTGTACATCTCTTCCTCTTTTTCATTGTATTCTAGCCAAACTAGTCTCTTTGCTATTTCTGGATCCTGCTGAGCATGTTCTTCCCTTAGGACATTTGCTCATACTGATTCCTCTGCCAAGAATTCTCTTCCTACATATAATTTGGCTTCTTTGTTCAGTTTCTTCAGGTTTCTCCTGCATTATTTAATCAGTGCGGCCCGGCATGACAATCTGGCATGAAATGGAAGTTATAGCACCTCCCTTCCCCTCAACTCCACTTCCCCCACTACATGCACATTGTTTCCCTTTGCTTTCTATTTCTGCATAACTTTGATCATGATTTCATCAACTCTTTATTGGCCTATTTTATTTACTGCTCATATTTTCTGATGGACTTTAACGTCACTGCGGGCAGAAACATTTCTGCAGTTTGTTTTTTGGAGCTGCCTTCCCAATGTATAAAACACTTCATTAAATATTTTTGGATGAATTAAACGAATTCAATAACGATTGATTCTAGAGCATTGCAAACCAAAGCTACATTAACCATTTGGAGGAGGGGTCCAGATGTTTGGATCACTCAGGGCTGTGTGTGCATCATTCTGATGCTGCACAGAAATTATGCTTTGGGTGTTGATGCACTAAAATGTTACCCAAGAATTAAATTTTGTTCCATAGTTGGTAAATTATCACCGACTAGATAATATGCTTTTTAGTGAGGAACTTGACTTCTTGAACACGCAGGTGTCTCATTTAGTCATTCTGGCTTTAGTTTGGTAAACCAACATTGGTGATCTTAGATACTCTAGGAAATATATTTCCACTTTCAAGCATTTATTAGGAAGGCCTGTTGACATTGTTGGCAAAGTACGTACAAAACTGGTAGTTGATAGTTGATAGTTGATATCTGCTTCTAGGAACATAGTAAGAGCTCAGCACATCACTGGAAGTCATACCAGCAAGTTTATTGACAAGTAGGTGCAGATGTGGAAACACTCATCCCATCTCATCATCAGCCACTTTCATTCTGGTCCATCTAGGCTACCAAAGGCACAGTGGACAGTATCAGATTTTCTCTACTGATGAATGAAAACACTGAGAGAGTTACAACTTCATGTATCTAGAATGAATTCTGGGCAGGGTTCAAGTCCTTAATCAAATGAAAAAATTATTTTAACATAAAAACTTTGAATTATAATCCCAGAATAATGTCTCTATTTAGGGCAGTTGTTGACAGTTTAATTTCTCTTCCTATGTTTATCTCAATGAAGACCCTTCATTAAGCTTTGCTCCAGGTAAAATGGACCTTGAGGATCCAAACACATTCTGTACTTTCCTACCTGTATTTCTGGTGTTTACCTGAAATGGCTTTCTTATACAATCTCCAATGTTGAGGATTTTTTTGTATTTTTAAGCACAACTCAAAAACTGCCCTTTCCTCTATTTCCCTTAAGATGAAAAGGACATTAATCTTTTGCTCCTCTAGATTCTCATAGTATTTATCAGTGTCTGTAATTCCTGCATGTGTATATATGACTAAAATTATAAATCATTATAAATGATGGATGTAACTCCATGTCATTTTTAAGTTTGCAAGATCGGGGATATTAGATACCATTCATTTTTTCAACTCCCCACTCTGTAAATCCCCTATTCCCTCATGTCACTGAACAACAACCATCAGTCTTTGTTTAAATCACTTCTATGGCAGTAGAGCTCACCACCTCTCAAGGCAGCCAATTCCTGAGGATTTGGCAGTCCACTGTCAACAGCTTGGGCCAGGCAGAATGTCCCTTCTGTAGTATCAGAGTTGTAGCAAGGCTTTTGTTTTGACT
Source organism: Pedetes capensis (assembly GCA_007922755.1). Lineage (NCBI taxonomy): Eukaryota > Metazoa > Chordata > Mammalia > Rodentia > Pedetidae > Pedetes > Pedetes capensis. The sequence continues at coordinate 50,768 of VMDO01004211.1, forward strand.
GCCTTTTTTAAAAAGAAAGGAAATTCTAGTTTAACAATAGGCCAGTGATGGCCCACAAAAGGATTTTTTCACTGACAATTGAGGGAGAAAATGTGCTATAATTATCAGGAGCTCCAGGGAAGATTAGACAGTAGAGATGGTGTTTCAAGTGATTAAAAGATTTTTAAAAATCATCTTTTCTTTTTCAGGATTTGGAACAGCTTAACTGTGAACAGGTTTTCTGGAGGAGTTTTTTGGGAAATGGCTATCGGGGCTTAAATTCCACATGCTATTTTTTTTAGATGGATCTCCTGCTGTGTTCTCATTGACCTGGGATACCCTTTGTCTTAGCATCAACCATGCTTTATTATAATTACTTGTTCAATGCCAAACTGTGAACCTGGAGTGGTCAGTAATCAAGGTTGACTAGTCAATCACTCTATTCTCAGGGCTAGCAATTATTTACAGATTGGGTAAATGGCTGTGTGTGGTAACAGTATGGAATATGTTAGTTGGTAATTTGGGAATTAGTATGTTCTTTTCAAAATGACTGCTTAACAACCATCCCCAAATAAAATTTTATCAGTATTAGTCTCCTGTCTCTGTAAAGTGAACAGTTTAAAATACTATGATCTAAAACCTTGTTTATGACTTCTATAGATATATTAAAGTAAAGAAAAGATCTCTATGAAATATGATCCAGAACTAAAATCATAGAGAATGGAAGCTGGAAAATAAGAAACAGTGAGCAGCAGAGAAGAGTGAAATTATATAGATACTGGACTAGACATTAATTAATTAATTTCTCATTAGTTGTGGGCTGGGATTTAGCTCAGTTGGTAGAGCACTGTGCTGCAGTCTCTGAGGTCCTGAGTTTAATTCCCAGCACTACAAAAATGGGAGAAGGGCCTGGCAATCCACTCCCAAGGCAATCCTGAAACAGCCATTGAAAACCCTATGAGGGTCACTATGAGTTGGATACCGACTTGATGGCACCTAACAAAAACAACAACAACAATTAGTTGTTGTTGTTAGGTGCTGTTGCGTTGAGTCGACTCATAGCGACCCTATGTACAGCAGATAGAAACACTTCTCAATTCTGTGCCAGGCACATGATTTTATTTATGTTTAAGACCATTGTTGTAGACACTGTGTCAGTTCATCTGGTGAAGGGTTTTCCTTTTTTCACTGACCTGCCTCTCTCCCAAACATGATGTCTTTCTCCAGGGATTGGTCCCTCTACATGTCCGAAATATATAAGACACAGTCTAGCCATCCTTGCTTCCAAGGAGCACTCTGGTTGCACTTCTTCTAGGACAGATCTGTTGGTTCTTTTGACAGTCCATGGTATATTCAATATGCATCTCCAGCACCATAATTTAAAAGCATCAATTCTTTTCCTGTATCCCTTGTTCAATGTCTAGCTTTCACAACCATACAATGTGACTGAAAATACCATGGCATGAGTGAGGCACACCTTTATCTTCAATATGACATCTTTACTTTTCAGTACTCTAAAGAGATATTTTGCCACAGCTTTTCCCAGAGCAATGTGTCTTTTGATTTCTTGACTGCTACTTCCATGGATGTTGATTATAGAGCCAAGCAAAGCAAAATCATGGACAACCTCAATCTTTTCTCCATTTGTTGTGAAGTTGCATACTGGCCCAGTCATAAGGATTTTTCTTTTATTGATGTTCAGTCTCTTAAAAACTATGAGGGACTACAAAAAATATATAATGCTGGTATTAGCCATGTATTTGGAAAGATCAATAATGCAACACAATAATGTATTAAATAATTGATTGATGGATTGAATTTTTTGAAAGAACAGTAAACAGGTACATGTTGATGAAGTAAACACCTTGAATTATTGCTTGCTATGATGTGAATTAATTAAACAAATATTGGCTGAGTACTTGTTAGAGTAGGCATAATAATAAATGATATTTATCCATTAATTTGATCTTCCCACACATCTAATTAAGTATTCTTCATTTTACAGATGATGAAATTAAAGATCAATTATGTTGAATAGTTTGTGAAAGATTACATAGCTAGTAATTGGCAGAGCTGGAGTATGAATTCACTTAAAACTTATCCAAAATAAGTGTTCTTCATCATATCCTGATGGAAAAAGGAAAAGAACATGTGTTAAGACTGAGAGGCAGGGCATGTTTGAGGAACAGTAAGACATGTAGTACAAGTATTGATGGGGCAGGTGTTAATGGTTATTGAGACAAGCAAAGGAGGTTTGGGGTCTTATAAAAAGTATCCAGATGGTTTGCATTTTTTTTTCGGCACTGTGAGATTGGAGTGAGGGGCCTCAGGCATGCTAGGGAAGTAGTCTATCACTGAGCAGCACTCCAACCTCTTTTTTATTTTGAGACACGGTCTCACTAAATTATGCTGGCTGCCTCTGGCCTTGAACTTATGATCTTCTGCCTCACTTTCCTGAGTTACTGGGACTGATTGTAGGTGTGTGTCATAATGCCCAGCTACATTGGTTTTTAGGGGAGAAAAGAAAGATGTTCTTTGTTTTGTAGGCAGGTGATTCTGGCTGCAGTGTGGTCACCAAGAGACTAGATAAAAGATAAGAGATGCTGAGAGCTGAGAGAGTCCTGGAGAGGCATCAATAGATTCCAGAGATATTTTATAGTCAGTTAAAGTGTACATCCCATATTCTACAGGATTACTAGTACTAGAAGGTAGGAAGAGACCTTCCTTCCATTAAAAAAAAAAAAATAGATCAAGCCAGGCCCCATGGCAAACTCTTATAATCCCAGAATTTGGGAGGCTGAGGCAGGAGGATTACAAGTCAAGACCAGAAGCAGCCTGAGCAACTTAGCAAGACCGTTTCTCAAAATAAAATAATAAAAAGGGAGCTGGTGGTACAGCGTAGTGGTGGAGTGTTTCCCTAGCATGTGCAAGTCCTGTGCTTAATCCCCAATACTGTAATCAGTGAATCAATGAATGAATCAATCAATAAATTAATTAATTAATTAACATTGTGTGTGACTAGGCTGCAGGAGGCCACGTAAAAACCTGATCTGATAACCAGATGAGTTCTGTTTCCAGAATTTGCACCTGTCTGTGATAATGAACCTGCTTATGATCATCAAAATCACTTTGGATGGAAGAAGATGATCAGAACATATTAATATCTTGAAGAATTTTTCCAGAGGAACCATAGGGCCATACAGTCTATGTGTAATTTTAACATCTTCCTCAATTTGAACATAGGAATTTGAAAAAGAGAGCAGAGTGAAGTGGATTGAATAATGAAGGCTAAACAATTTGAAAAGTAGGCAATATTTTCCTAATTATAATTAATGCAGCCAAGAATTGGTTCTTGCTAAGTACAAGAATGGTTTAAAAATCACCCAATTAACATAAGAACACGGTTTTTATTATACAAAATGTACACACAAGTACACAAGACAAACAATTAAAATCTCCATCTCTCTCCACTTACCACCACCATGGTTTACAAGTTACATGATTTCTGTTTGCTTCTCATCTTCCAGCTCCTTTCTGGTGCAATTCTAAGCAAACATAAAAATCTTTTTAACAATTGCAAATCTTTCTATAGGTATTATAAATTATGATTCATTTAAACTTCTCTTCATTGATAAGTAATTAGGTGATTTCTATTGTCTTGCATTAATTTACAAATAGTGCTATAGAACATATAATTGTGGTCCTTTCTTTGTATCTACATATTGATATATGCATGTACTGAGAGACATATTTTTCTATTCCATTTTTTTTTTCTTTTCAGTACTGTGGGCTTGAACCCAGGGCCTCACACATTCTAGGCAACCACTTTACCTCTAAGTTGCAACTCAACATCTTTTTTATTTTGAGACAGTGTCTCTATAAGTTGAGTAGGCTGCCTATGGCCTTGAAATTGTGAGTCACTGGGAATACAGGTTTGAATGATAGTGCCTGGCTTAAGAGATGTATTTTTCTGATGCATTCCCACATGTGGATGTTAGGTGAAATGGTATGCACACTTTAAGTTTTGATGGATATACACAGGGACTCCCAATTTGTTCCAAACATACCTATTCCTTATAGTACATGAAAACGACTCTTTCTTCTTTTTAATTTATTTCTCAACCTTTATCAGTATAACCATGCCAAAACACACCAAAGAATTTAAGAATTCTTTTATCGTGCAGAGCAAACGTAACATCCATTGTGTGTCCTTTCCCTATATCAGCCTCCTGCCTTCTCTAACAGAGCTTGTCAAATGCTAGATTCTGTTTTTCATTTTCTTGTCTTTATAAAAAAAGTAGATGTTAGTTTTTAGGACAGCTTTTGATTGTCAAAATGATTGCCAAAAGGCACGGAGTTCTTATATAGTCCCTGTCCCCATACATGCATACCTTCCATGATTCTCAATACACCCCACTAGACTGGTACATTTATTAAGACTGATGAGCTACACTGACATCATTATGACCCAGAGTCTATAGTTTACATTAGGGTTTACTGTTGTTTGTTTGTTTGTTTGTTTGACATTTTTAATGTACACCTTAATGTGATTCATTCTGACATTCTTTTCATTGTGGCATTTACATATATGTATTTTGATGTACATTATTCATATAGGTGCCCCCTTACCCTCTTGTATGCTCCCCCCCACCCTCCCCATCTAAGTCTTCTCTATCATTTACTTGGTAATATTTTTCTATATGTACTTGAATTCCAGTTCTGTTTAAGATAGAAATTTTTCCTGTAGCGAACTTTGTTATTATCTTGTCAGAACAATTGCATGCATTTTCTAGACCATTTATATTGACACCATTCTTAGTTTTTTGTTTTCCCCCCCGTTTTATTTTGATCCGACCTTTGAATAGTATGTTTCCTCCTTATAATTTTGATTCATCTCCCACATATGAGTGAGAACATGTGGTGTTTCTCTTTCTGAGTTTGGGTTCGTTCACTTAAAATAATTTTCTCTAGTTCCATCCATTTTGCTGAGAATGACCTTATTTCATTTTTCTTGATTGCTGAGTAGTATTCCATCGTGTATATGTACCATAGTTTTCTTATCCATTCTTCTGTTGAAGGGCACTTTGGTTGATTCCATATCCTTGCTATTGTGAAAAGTGTGGCATTGAACATGGAGATGCAGGTGTCTCTGTGGTATGATGACCCATCTTCCTTTGGGTAAATTCCCGGTAGTGTTATAGCTGGGTCATACAGTAGATCTATTTCCAGTTTTTTAAGATATCTCCGTATTGATTTCCACAGTGGCTGGACCAATTTACATCTCCACCAACAATGTAATAGTGTTCCTTTTTCCCCGCAACCTCACCAGCATTTGTTGTTATTTGTTTTATTGATCTTGGCCATTCTTACTGGTGTAAGGTGAAATCCCAGAGTTGTTTTGATGTGCATTTCCCTAATGGCTAAGGATACTGAGAATTTTTTCATGTGTTTCATGGCTTTATGGACCTCTTCATTTGAAAACTGTCTACTCAGTTCCTTTGCCCATTTGTATATTGGGTTATTTGTTTTTTTGGGAGTTTTTTCTTGAGTTCTTTATAAATTCTAGTAATTAAACCTTTATCTGATGTATACAATGTGAAGATTTTTTCCCATTCTGTGGGGGTTTCCTTGACTCTGTTAATTGTTTCTTTTGCTGTGCAGAAGCTTTTTAATTTCATGTGATCCCATTTATCTATTCTTGTTGCAATTTCTTGAGCAATTGGAGTCCTATTAAGGAAATACTTTCCTATGCCTATATGATGGAGTGCATTGCTTATCTTGCCTTCTATAAGTTTTAAAGTTTTTGGTTTTATTTGAGATCTTTTATCCATTTTGAGTTAACTCTCATGTATATTGAGAGATGCGGGTCCGCTTTCATTTTTCTACATGTGGATGACCATGTTTCCCAGCACCATTTCTTGAAATTGCTGTCCTTTTTCCAGTTTACTTGTTTTGCTCCTTTGTCAAAAAAAAGGTGGCTATAGGTGTGTTGAGGTATATCTGGGTCTTCTATTCTGTTCCAGATGTCTTCGGGCCTATTTTTGTGCCAGTACTTATATTCTACGTGTTTGAACAAATTTATAATGACATAGCCATTGTAATACCATACAGAGTACTTTCACTGCCCTTAATTTCCTCTGTGCTCTAGCTGTTCATTCTTCCCTACACTCTAACCCCTGATAACCACATATATTTTTACTGTCTATACTTTTCCCTTTTTTAGAATGTCCTGCAGTTATAATCATACAGTATGTAACATTTTGACAGTGGCTTCTTTCACTTAATAAATACATTTATAGCTCACCCATGTCTCTTCATGACTTGATGATGTACTTCTTTTCAGCACTGAGTAATATTCCATTGTCTGAATGTGTTATGGTTTATTCACCCACTCATTTACTAAAAGAAATCTTGGTTGCTTCCAAGTTTTTGGCAATATAAAGTTGCTATAAGCATCCATGTATAGATTTTGGTGTGGGTATAAGTTTTCCATTCCTTTGGGTAAATACTAATGACCATGATTATAGGATTTCACAGTAAGAGTATATTTCTTTAGTTTTGTATAAAACTACCACACTGTCTTCCAAAGCAACTGTACCTCTTTCATTCCCTCCAACAATGAATTTCTGTTGCTCTGTATTTGCACCAGTGGGACACAGTTGACAAGATTCAATATTTCTTTTTATATGCTTATTTGCCATCTATATACCTTCCCTAGTAAGTGTCTGATAAAGTCTTTGGCTTATTTTTTAATTGGATTGTATTCTTATTGTTGAGTTTTAAGATTTATTTACAAATTTTGACCATAGTCCTTTATCACATATGTCTTTTGCAAATATTTTCTCTCAGTCTTCTCATTCTCTTGACAGTTTGCAAAGCAGATGTTTTAAATTCTTAATAACACCCAGCTTATCAACTCTTTGTGTCATGGATCATGACTTTGATGTCACAACTAAAAACATCATCACCAAAATACAAGGTCACTTCTTGTTGTTGTTTTTAGGTGCCATTGAGTAGGTGTCCAACTCATAGCAACAACATGCAAAACAGTAGTGTTAGTACTCCTCTGCTACTCATAGTGCTTTCAATGGCGGATTGATTTTTGGGAGTGGGTTGCTAAGTCCTTCTCCCAAGCTTATAGCACCTGTTGTTCCTGGGCTGTCTCTCATCCAAGTATTAACCAGGTTGACCCTGATTAGCTTTTGAGGTCTGATGGGGTGGAACACCACTTGAGATGCCACAGTGGTACAGTTGCTGGCCCAGGTCACTGAGATTTTCTCTTATATTTTCTTCTAGGAGTTTTATAATTTTGTGTTTTACATTAAATCTGTGGCCCACTTCAAGACAAAACCTGTGAAGGGTATAAGGTCTATGTTTAGATTTATTTATTTATTTTGCATGTGGAAGGTCCAGTTGTCCCAAGACCATTGTTGAAATAATTGTTTTATCTTTGCTCTTTTCCAAATATCAGCTCACTATATGAGTCTATTTGTGGGGTCTCTATTTTGTTCCATTGATCTATTTGTGTATTCTTTTATCAACACCATATTGTCTAAATTAGAGTTGTTGTTGTTGTTAGGTGCTGTTGAGTTGGTGTCTGACTCATAGCAACCCTATATACAACAGGCAAAACACTATTGTCAGTGCTTCTCTCATATTCATAAGGTTTTCAATAGTGGATTGGTTTTGGGGAGTGGGTTGCTGGGTCCTTTTCCCAAGCCTACAGTATCTGGTGTTCCAAGGTGGTCTCCTGTTCAAGTACTATCCAGGTCCAACCCTGCTTAGCTTTTGAGAACTGATGGGATCAGACGCCACAGTGCTATGGCTGTAGGCTATATTACTATATTACTATAGTAAACCTTAAAGTTAAATATAGACAGTCTCTGAAATAGATATTCTCTTTCAATATTGTCTTTTCTACTCTGGACCAAGTGCTTTTCAATATAAATATTAGAATCAGTTTGTCCATATTCACAAAAGTAACTTGCTAAGAATTTAAATAAGATTATTTTGAATCTATAGATCAAGTTGGGAAGAAATGACATCTTGTTAATAATAAGTCTTCTTATCTATGAAAATGGAATATCTTTACATTTATTTAATTCTTGCTTGGGTTCTTTCATCAGAATTTTATAATTTTTCTCAGAAAGATTATATATATTTATATATATATATGATTTATATTTATTTCATTTTGTGGGGGTATTGATGTAAATGGTATAATTTTAATTTTAAATTCCACTTGTTCATTGGTGGCATGTAGAAAAATGACAGATTTTTGTTGTTGTTGTTTTCTTATGCTTGCTGGGGCTCAAAGTCGGGGTCTTATGCATGGTAAGCAAGTGTTCTACCACTGGGCTATATTCTCAGTGTTTCATTGTAGAATTTTTTTGGTATTAACCTTGTATCCCACAATTCTGCCTTTATCACATATAGCTCCATGAGTTTTTGTAATTTATTTTGGATTTTCAACAAAAATGACTATGTCATCCACAAACAAAGACAATTTTATTTCTTTCTTCTTCCTTTCTTGTCTTACTGCATTAGGTAGGACTTCTAGTACAATGTTGGAAGTACAGGTAGGAGAGGACATACATGTCTTTCTGATCTCAGTAGTAAAGCTTTGAGTTTCTCACTCTTAAATATGATGCTAGCAAAAGTTTTCTTGTAAATAATCATTATCAAGTTGAGGAAGATCCCCTCCATCTGTAGTTGAGAATTTATAATCATGAATAATAGGTGTTAGACTCGGTCAAATGTTTTTTCAGTATCCACTGATATGATAATGTAATTTTTCCTATTTAATATGTTGATTCCATTAATTGATTTTTAAATATTGAACAAGCATTTCATGTTGTTTTTGTTGGTAGGTGCCATCAAGTTTGTGTCTGACTCATAGCGACCCTATGAACAACAGGAAAAACACTATTGTCAGTGCTTCTGTTATTCACAGGGTTGTCAATGGCAGATTGATTTTTGGGAGTGGGTTGCCAGATCTTTCTTCTAAGTCTACAGTATCTGGTGTTCTCAGGTGGTCTCCCATCCAAGTACTAACCAGGCCCAATCCTGCTTAGTTTCTGAGATCAGACAGGATCAGATGCCACAGTGGTGCGGCTGCAGGTGTGGTTAGGTATAACTACGACTAAATCATTTCTACTACTACATAATATTCATTTGTTTGAATACAGTGGAATTTACTTGTCTTTTCAGGGGACCCTGAATTGTTTCCAACTTTATGCTATATGGATAGTATTTTTATTGGCATTCTCAACACGTGTCCAAGTCTACAATTTTTTGTTAGTAGACTTCTGAAAGGAATTACTACCTCAACTCAGGATTTGCCTGAATAAGAGAATGGAATGCAAAGAAAAGTCTAAGACCATAAAATACCACCTCCAAAAGAAAATGATATATCCAGTGAAATGCTGGTGACAGTGTCAATCTTTCTCTGAGACCTGTACTCCTGGAAAATAGAAATGATTAAGAAATTTCCCATCATATATTTGTCTGAGAAAATAGTTTTTTTCCTATATGCATTGGGTAAGAATAAAGATTTCCTTTTCCCTATGACAAGACTAGAAATAAACACTCTACATTCTCATTATTTGCTTCAAAAATGGTTAACTCTATTTTTGTACCCACTGATCAATCTAGAGAAAATATTTGACAAGTTGATTTGCCTAAATGTTAGTCAGATTTCTCTCCTTTCCTCAGACTCCCATCTTTGACCCATCCTCCATCTGTGCCAGCACTGCAATGTGTGATAACCTCTGCCCTTCAAGAATACTGATCTTAGGGAAAGACATTTTCTGCACAACATTTTCTTCATTTTACATGCTCATCCTACTCTCCCACACCTGGTTCTTTACAGCAGTGTTTATTCCTCCCAATAAAAGAAATTTTCATTCTGCCCAATTTTGAAACATGCAGATTTATGGTCTGATAGTTCTTCCTATTGCAATTATCTTTTATTGAAAAAGTTTTTGTGAATAAAATCTCTCCTTACTTCAATCTGGGTTTATTCTTTATTTTACCCAGAAAAAAATGATTAATAAAGGATAATTACTGGGAAATAAGAAATATTATGGGCTGGGATTTAGCTCAGTTGGTAGAGCGCCATGCTGCAGTCTCTGAAGTCCCAAGTTCAATTCCCAGCACCACAAAAATGGGAGAAGGGTCTGGCCATCCACTCCCAAGGCAATCCCGAAACAGTCATCCGTTGAAAACCCTATGAGGGTCGCTATGAGTCAGATACCGACTCCATGGCACCTAACAACAACAACAAGAAGAAGAAATATTATAGTGAATAAAATTTTACTATAAAATAATTAGAGCAATCACAAGTAGATTAAGACATACCAGTTATACACAAAGGTAAGATTGAATTAAAAACAAAACTAACAAAAAATGTGCCTGTAAAAGATATACTTAAATAAAAAAGGAATTGTTGAAAACAAGCAATATAAAATAACTTAAACAAAAATGAACCAGAGAAAAGCTGGGGTTACATTAATATGACTTGACTAAATAATATTTAAGGCAAAACAGCATAATGTTTCAAGAAAGATACTATATACTTGTACAAGGCATAATAAAACAGTGCATATACATATTCATACTTAACAATATATCCTCCAAATAAAATAAACTCTGATTTGTAGGAATTCTGAGAGAAAGCAGTAACAGAATTTAACAATCCTTTCCAAAAGTGAGAGAATAACCAAGTAAAAAAGCAAACATTTTGAAGATTAAAAGTATAATAATAACAATCTGCATTCAGCAAAAAGGTAGTATTTTCATTAAGTAAACAAATACTGACAAAAGAAAAATTAATCTTGTCTTAGGACATGAAGGAAAACTCAAATTTCAAAGGGTCAATGTAATATGAAGCAAAAGTACTGTTTTGTAAAATCCAATATGTTTGAAATCCAAACAAATTGTTCTATAACTCTTGTGTTATAAAAGAAACATTAAAGAAAATTAAGTATTCAGAATTAATGGTAATAAACATATTAAAAGTCAAATTTGTGGGACAGAGCTAAAGCCATACTTAAAAGGGAAATGCAGAGCTAAAAATATAATTTTTTCAGGAAAGAAGAAAGATCAAAGATAAGTTAACTTAGCACTCAATTCAGTCCAACCAAAGAGCAAAAAAAAAAAAAAAAAAAAACACCAAAGATAATGAATATAGGAGGAGATACAATAAAATCTATAGCGACGATTTAGCTCAGTGGGTAGAGTGCTGCACTGCAGTCTCTGAGGCCCTGAGTTCAATTCCCAGCACCGCAAAAATGGGAGAAGGACCTGGCAATCCACTCCCAACGTAATCCCGAAACAGTCAGCCGTTGAAAACCCTATGAGGGTCGTTATGAGTCGGATACCGACTCCATGGCACCTAACAACAACAACACAATAAAATCTAGAGAATACATAAACAATAAATAAACAATAAAGAAGGTAAACAAATAGAATGCTAATTATTCCAGAAGATTATTATCTCTTGGAATCATCTTGACTGATGGAGAATAATAAGGGACAATGTGGTAATAGATAAAATGGAGAGTGAAAAGGTAGAAGAAGCTACCTGGTAGAAATTAAACGGGAGGAAATAACGATAGAGATCTTTAATGTATTATTGATAGGCAGATTAGTTTAGGCATTAGCAGGCAATAAGGAGAAAAAGGAGAAAAGGAGATTAAAGATGGCTCCTGTCTCTCCACCATGATGAAGAAGCCACATGCATCTCTGAGGACATTGTTAGGTGCCATGGAGTTGGTATCCGACTCATAATGACCCTCATAGGGTTTTCAATGGCTGCCTGTTTCGGGATTGCCTTGGGAGTGGATTGCCAGGCCCTTCTCCCATTTTTGCGGTACTGGGAATTGAACTTGGGACCTCAGAGACTGCAGCACAGCACTCTACCAACTGAGCTAAATCCCAGCCCTGAGGACATTAGAAGGGTATTTTCAAATGGGCCCCACCCTCTGGTCAAGCCATTGATCCATTTACAAAACAAAGACCCTAAGCCCCTGTCCCACTGGTTACCCAGAGCTGGGCTCCCAGGGCTGATGACACACTGGGAGTGCCCTAGGTTGAATAAAACTAGGAGAAACATATACCCACTCTTTTTCCTTTCTTTTCTTTCCTCTTCACTTGTCCTTTGTTCTTCTCTTCTTTCTTTAGTACCTATATGCATGCCTCTCCGTTCTCTAGGGCCTGCCATCTTTTCTAAGATATTTTTTCTTGTAAAAACTTGCTTAATTCTCTTGTTCTCTGGCTTCTTTACCTTCTCCTGGGAACTGGAACATCCTTATGGTGAGTTGCTAAGGGTTTTGCTGCCAGATACGCAGACTCTCTGCACTCCTGCAAATCTCCAGTAACATTATGAATTATCATTAGTATTAAATTGGAAATACAGATAAAACTGATAAATTTCCAAAAATATGTACAATTGAAAAAAATAAAGAGCCAAAGAAAATTTAATCAGGTTGAACACCTAGAACAGTGAGTGAATAACCCTTTGTGTTTTCCTCAAGTCTGGTTTACACCTTGGATTCTAATTCATTTGTCTAATAAAGTAATAAGTGAATGAGTGAATGAATGATGTTTAACTGCCTCTTGTGACACTGAATGGAGTTGCAGTGGTGATTTACAGTATGGCTATGATATTGAAAATGTATAGTATGGGAAGTGAGATGGCTGAGATTGCTATGAATAAGAAAAGGAGCTAGGAACATTCTAGGCAAGAGAAGGAATGCTGGAGAGAGCAAGAATGCTAAATAGCTTAAACTTTTAAGAATTTAGAAAAAATTAATGCTGAGAAAAGTGTTCATGCAAACAAACAAAAAAATTCCATTTTCATGAACTAATTTAATTTTGGGATAACCAAGGTAAGCTTTCCTTTTTTTGACTTTCCAAGCACTGTATTCTAAAGCCAATTCTCATGATAGTAAAAGAACAGAATTACTAAAAGCAAGCCAGCTTCTTCTGGGTAACATTGAAAAGCCTGAGGGAAATCTGAATAAATAAAAAGAGAGAGATAAGGACGGCTGCTTTTATTTTTTTCCCATTGTTGAATGACAATTGGCTGTATATGCATAAGTGAGCTCTGGAAAAGAAAGACTTTTTTGACATCTTTCAGGGAATCTGTTAATATGTTTCACACAATAAATTTCACATTAAATTAAAATGAAAACATCGAGTGACATAATGTGGTGTTAATAAGGACTTTCTCAATGGGCACTTTCTCAAGGAACTTCTTTGGAGCTGGGAAAGGTTACATATTCTCTGTGCCATGTCTGGGGCTGCACAGCTGGCCAACATCACAAAGAAGCTGCACCTGTGCCAAGGAACAAACTTGTGTTAGGAATGTAGAGAGGCACCTCTTCCCAGGTATTTGGCTTCTGGAGACTTTTCTTTAGCTTTTAACAGATTTATTCAACCACCAGGGAAAGGGGGGCATCAACTGGCCCATGGGCACCTTGAGTCCTTGCACATGCTGCTTTATTACTAATGCAGTTGGTAAGAAGTACTTTTTCTTTACCTTTATGAAGTTCATGGTGGAGGGCCTATAACAAAGGACAGATTAACAAGAGAAAATCATGCAACTTTATTTAAGTTTAATGTGACACAGGACCCACATAAGGAAATGTTAAGCCCAAAGGAAGTGTTAAACTTGGCTGTTTTTATGCTAACTTTGAAGAAGAGTGGATAGCCATGCCAAAACATAATTGGACAAAGGGGATATGATCTAATGGCAATAAATTGGGGGAAACTGAGCCAATATTTTAAGATTCTTCTCTGTGTCCTGCGTTTTCAGAGATAAGGATATTGCTTCCCTCCAGCCACAGGGAAGGCCTTTCCTCAATGAGGGTTTTATTGTTATTAGGGAGATGTAAGGAGCATAGGTGGGCTGGGATTTAGCTCAGTGGGTACAGTGCTGCGCTGCAGTCTCTGAAGTCCCAAGTTCAATTCCCAGCACCGCAAAAACGGGAGAAGGGCCTGGCAATCCACTCCCAAGGCAATCCCGAAACAGTCAGCCATTGAAAACCCTATGAGGGTCACTATGAGTCGGATACCGACTCGACGGCACCTAACAACAACAACGAAGGAGCATAGGTAGGCAGGTTTAGAGCAGAAGTCCTGGAATCTGGCAGCAAAATCTCAGTCCTTGAATTCACCATATAAAAGAATTTATATGTGACAGACATTACAGTAGAGTATAGATAAGATTTTTCAAAAATAGTACATCTTTAAGGAATCATTACAGGGAAAACAGAGGCACGTGGAGTATCTTAGGTACACCTGCAAAAGAACTTAGAAACATCTGTGGTCCTAAGGTGAATTGGTACAAGGATATTTCTATTCCCCAGGAAATGGGAAAGAAGGCAGAGAACAGGAGGGTTAAGCAGGCTTTTAGAAAGGAAAGTGCCTTGGGTAGACAGAGAAACTGGCAGTCTGAGGGAAAGGAGAGGTGTGTAAGTGGTTGCTGGAGAGAGAGGAGTGAGAGGTAGAGAGGAAGAAGAGAGAGAGCAATAGAAGAGAGCAAACGTGTGAAAGCAAGTTCCCTCTAGTTTTATTTAAACGAGGGCACACCCAATATGACATCAGTCCTGGGTGCCCAGCTCTGGGCACCTACTGTGGTATGGGCCTAGGGTCTTTGTTTTGTAAATGGATCAATGGCTTTGATAGGGTGTGGGACCCCTTAGAAAATGTCCTTTCAATGTCCTCAGATACAAGGTTGGCTTCACCCATTATGGCTGAAGGGCATGAGCCCTTTTTAAGCGCCTTTTCTTCCATATTGCTTGCTAATGGCTAAGCTAACATTATGATCTGCTTCAAAGCCAGGTCAGAAAATCCTTCCTAGGTCTGATGACTCACTTAAGGAAAGAAGGGTGAGGATAGCTGAGAATGACCTTCCTGCTTTTGCCATTTCCTGAAAATCCTTCAGCTTAAAATATTCAGTATGTCAGCATGCATTTGGGGCTAGCTTTTATAGGCAGGATATCTTAGGCATTAGCAGGCAATATGGAAGAAAAGGGGATTGAAATCGACTCCTGCCATTCAGGCATGATAGGCAAAGCCATGTGCAACTCTGAGCTGGGCACCCAGAGCTGATGTCACACCAGACATGCCCTAGTTTGAATAAAACTAGGGGAACATGTGCTTGAGGCAGGATAAAAAGAAAATTTGGGAAGGAAAGGGCTTATCTCACCCTGGGACCAGGTATGAGTCTATCAGCAGAGAATTCCAGTCCAATCAAAAGAAGAGAAGCCACTATAAGAACTGCCTACATAGAAACCACTGCTTCCCTACAAATCTCACCAAACCAGATGATGGACTATAACTAAAGTAAACAGACCGAGGCAGGATAAAAAGACAAAAAATTGTGGGGAGGACATAGGAAAGGAGGGAAATCCCTCACTCTGGAATCTGATGACATCTCCAACCGACTGAGAATCAAGAGTTAAATCAAGGAATCTGCTCAGAACTCCCTCCAGCTGAGAGCCCACAGTACCTAACTGATAAGATCTCCTCAATATAACATCTGTAGGCAGGCAGTCTTCACAGCAGTTGTCTTTGAAATCCTTAATTCTTACCTGATTAGATTTAAACCAGATCCTGGGGTAAAAGCTCTTTCCTTCTCATGTGCCTTGACTTTCCTTTGTTTTTGTATCCTGCTTCAAAACAACTTCTTTGTCAAGGGAGAGAAAACAGAAGCTGTGGTGACAAAGTGAGTGTGAATTCAGGACATGCTGTCACTTGAGATTCTGGGGAGCCCAGGTAGGCAGGTCTGGATCCTCAGTCCAGGAATTTGGCAACATAACCCTGCTCTTTGTATCTGGTGTATACATGAATTTATACTCAACACAGAAGTTACAGAAGAGGATAAAGGTAAGATTTATTCAAGATGGTACGTCATTTAGAAATAATTACAGAAAAGACTGCGGCTCCTAGAGAAGCTTTGGTAAACCTTGAAAGGAACTTGAAATAAACTGAGTTCCCTGGGTGAATCTGCATAAGAACATTTCTATTTCCCAGGGAAAGGTAAAGTCAGAGAGAACAGGGTTAATGAGGCTTATAGAGGGGAAAGTATCTTAGACAGAGAAAATGCAGCTCCAGAGCAGGGAAAAGTATGCATGTAGTTCCTACAGAAAGAAGACAGGAGCAAAGGGCAAGAAGTAGAGAGAAAGGAGGAAAAAGAAAGAAAGAAAGAAACAAGCATGGGTATGTAAGTGGAGTGCTGTACCCCAACATTACTGCCTTCTATAAGGAGTTCCCTTTCTAGGAACCTCCACTCAGGGGAGATATTGGGGGTCCCTGGCTCCATCACAAAAAATAATTTTAGGACGAGTCAATAAGAGAATGAAACAGTTTTGAGGTTTTTTAGGTAAAGATATTTCAAATGAAAATGTTAAAGCAGACATGCTTAAGGCCAAAACATATGTAACTTTACTTTCTCATTTATAATCCTGTGCTTCTCTAAGAAATTACAAGCAAGAATAAGAACCATGTTTGAAATCCAAATATGCCCAGACATCATCCTTGTAAGGATTCCTTTGATCATTTGGACAGATACTTCCTAACAGCACCCTTCTCTTATCCATAATGCTTAACAATGAACCTCCTATCTCAACCTTATGATCTCGCTCTAGTAATAAATTCCTTAGAAAAAAGTATACCAAAACTTTCTATCTTATTGGCACTTCCCTCTTATCCTTAAACTTAAACGATGCACCTTGTGAAGTTACCTAAAACAATCTCATTTACAACAGAGGAAATTCTTTAAGAAAGAAAGAATAGGTAAGCCAGCTTGTTGTTTTGCTTAAACTTTGAACTAGGATATAAATTACAACCTTTGAACCATGTAATTCCAAAGGCCACAAAATCATATATTTATAAGTGTTGTTGATGCATTTAAATCTCTCTCTCTCTTTCTTCCTCTCTCCCCCCTCTCTCTTCCTCTCTCTCTCCCCCCGCCCTCTCTCTCTGTCTCTCTCTCTCTTTTTCTAGGCCCACATCCATGCCTTGGGTGTGTACTCTTAATCTTTTCTTAAGCCATTCCCTCTTTTAAGAAGCCTGCACATGGGTCCATATGGACATGTACTATTCTCCTTTTAAGCATCTCTTTTCTCTCTGACTGTTACTAGGTACTGTTCAGTCAGATTTGACTCATAGTGACCCTGAGTACAGCAGGGTGAAATATTACCCAACACTGCCAAGCACATGATCTTTTTATATTTGAGCCCATTTTTGTAGCCATTATGTTCCTTCTCATTTTGAGTCATGCCACATTAGCAAAAGGAGGTCCCCAGGGCTTTATTCCATTAACATCATTAAAGTTGACTCTTGAGGAGGGAACTCATCCCCAGTTGTTTCTTGAATGTCCTATAGCCTGCGGGCTCATTTTTCCAGTAGTATATTTGACAGTGCTTCTCTATTATTCATAGGGTTTTAAATAGCTAAATGTTTTGGGAGTTGGCTGCCAGGTCCTTCTCCCTAGTCTGTCTTAGTCTGGAAGCTCCACTAAAATCTGTCTACCACAAATGGCCCTGCTGCTATCTGTAATACCACTGGCATAGCTTTCAGCATCACAGCAACATGAAAGCCCCCACAGCATGGCATGTACTCTCTCTTATCTTTATTTAATAAACTCACTTTGTTTCATTCTGATCCATCCTGAAATTCTTTTCTGCAAATGGAGCCAAGGCCCCTGCTTCACCTGAGTGGAGGCCTCTAGGGACGAAACTCCTCGGGTTACAGGCAGCAGCACTGGGCTGTCTCCCATGGCCACCAAGAGTTCAAGGGGTATTTTCTTAATACCTCAGCTTTACAGATGTCTGGGAGTTCAATTTTGTTCTCCATGGCATTCACCCTTTCCCCTTGAAATCTCTCAGACATTAGTGTTTCCAAAATCTGGTTGTTGTTTTTTTTTTTACTTTCCTTAATATTTATGACTACAGAACAGAGAAGAGATATGAGATGAAAGGCTACATGTTGGAAAGTGTCTAAGATATCAAAGGTTGTTTAGACCTTAATTCACTAAAGATAAATTGCTCAGCATTTTGTTTCTCAGCCATGATTGCATGACTGACCTATTTTTTTTGTTGTTGTTGTTTGTTTTAAAATCAGCATACTTAGTCTGAGCAGCTTGCTTCATAGGATACTACTTCCTTTTTATCAGTGAGATCCTGAATCCTTTTTGCCACACTAAAACTCTATTCAGGCTGATTCCTAATTCACTGTGTTTCAGTTTTCTTTACTGGCCCAGAGTTCAGTCTGTTCTGTTCTCTGTAGGTACTTTCCCACTCACCTTGGATTTACCCTTTGGCTTCAAAGTCATTAATGCTGCTGACATTAAGTCAAATATTCCTTCCTAAGTTTGTTGGTAAGTAAAATTTATGAAACAAATATAGTTAATTGTAATATGTTGAAACTTCTCACAAATTGATTAAACATCACAAAGATAAAAAGGAGAAAAGAAACTATACAAATGTACAAAATGCAAGAGATAATGCACACATATGAAATATTAATGGCTATCATGTGCAGATGTAAAGAAACATTTTAAAATTACCCTTTTTGCCTATCAATGAACAAAGAATAAACTGAACTTTGTTAATGTTGAAGAGTGCTTTGCAATAATTCTTACAGATTCTGTGAATATAAATTACACAAAATTTCTTAAGAAGCTACTTAGTAATATGTCTTGATAAAATTAAAAAATTTATCCTTTGTAAGTATTTTCCCCTACTTTTGTAGTCTATTCTAAGAAAATAATTAGAAATGTTGCAAAATACTAATGCATAGTCTGTTTATAAAATAAAAAAAAATTTAAAAGAGTAAATGTGGATGAATGCTAGTAGAATGCTTAAATGAATTATGGTCCTCCTATAGAGTATAGACTATTATTCAATGTTGAATGTTATGTTTACAATTTTAATGATGTGAGAAAGTACCTATACAATTAAGTGAGAGCAAGGTAGAATAATATAGATGGTAAAATCTCAAATATATCTGTTTTATATTTCTGTGGCTTTCATCTATCTTATAGTCCCTCTGTGAAGCTTATTCATTCTGTTTCTGCTTAAATATGGAAAGTGGATTCATTTTTCTTCTGTCAACATTCTCTTGGTTTAGTATAATTCCTCTTCTGACTTTTTAAAGTATGAACTCAAGGCCTCAGCAGAACAAGTTTTTAATACTAAGGCTTTAAATATCAATCATCATATAGTAATTGATCAAATGTTTACTGGTCACAAGCAATGCATCAAATGTTATTGAGCAGTGGAGACAGAGAGAGAGAGAGAGAGAGAGAGAAAGAGAGAGAGAGAGAGAGAGAGAATTCCTACATTAAATAATTTCCAAGGGATCTGTGGTGTTTGTTGATGGGGGGAGGATGAAGACAATACAAATAAGAAAATGTTGCAAATGAAGAAGTTATACAAAACAGATAGCATACAATAATAATGAGGAAGCAGTGTGGCGGTGAGTGCTTTGTTTAGCTAGTCTGGTTGGGAAACATTCTTTCAGTAGGTAACATTAGATTGGAAATCTGAATAATGGGTAAAAGAAAGAACAAATGTATATTAGAAGAACAGAAAGGTTAAAGTAGCTAACTAATGAATGAAGTGGATAGTGGACAAATATGGGATTATAAAACTGGACATGGGTAGGTTTAGGGATTATAATAAAATGTTGACATTTCTAATACTTGGAGGCTATTTGGTGTTAGTAGAAGTAGAATATGTGATCTAAGTTATTCTTAAAGTTATCCAGAGGACATTGTGGCCAATACTCTTTGGAAGGCAAGCATGGAAATAGGAAGAATTGATAGAAAACTAGCAGTAGTTCAGCCTAAAGAAAATAGGAACCAGGCATTGGAGATGGTGACATCCAGGCAGATTCAGAATATATTTTTAAGTCTCTCCCCCCAAAACTTGAAATTTACTGATGAATTACATGTAGAAAGTGAAGAGCAGAAGGGAATCCAAACTTTCGGCTACAAGTAGGTTGTTAATGCTTTGTGGGAGGCAGATAGGGTAGATTTGGAGAAGATTATGATCCCAGAAATGAAGTCATTCATAAGACATGGGGAAAGACACCAAGGCTCAAGTGAAATTGGTTGTCTAAAATATTAGTAATTCTACTTTCATTAAGATTAGCAAAACAGAAGTACAGTTGAGTATAGAAAGAATTTATGGTGGAAATGGTGGAAAAAATGAGCAAACTCTCACCACCTTTAACTTAATTTCTCTATCAAGATCATGGTGAGTTGTAGGGCACTGCCTCAAGAGGCAGTTCACCCCGGGACCTATCTAGGCCCGTTGGAGGTCTGAGGCTTATTCCCCAGGCAATTACCTTTGCCCTACATCCAGGAACTCAGGGTCCTCGAGCTCCCAAAGATGGTGCTGGCATCCAATCCCTCTCCTCAGCCCCTTGACACTGATTGGCTATTTCCAGACCACCAAACGGCTCCTGATTGGACCATTCAGGAACCATCCCTGATTGGCTACTTTTACAAAACCAAATTTGCATGTCTCCCCTGATTAACCGAGACCCATATGGGGTGACTGCCT
Source organism: Pedetes capensis (assembly GCA_007922755.1). Classification (NCBI taxonomy): domain Eukaryota; kingdom Metazoa; phylum Chordata; class Mammalia; order Rodentia; family Pedetidae; genus Pedetes; species Pedetes capensis. Next base: position 71,326 of record VMDO01004211.1, read on the forward strand.
CTGATTGGTCCCTGGCTAGCCCCTGGAGAGTATATAAGGGTGGTACACAGAGCAGTCTGAGTCCATTCCATCTGCTGGGACAGACGAAACAATAAAGAGCTGTTGGAGCAGAGCACTTGGAGTTGGGTCTTCACTGGGTAGGAGCAAGGAGCCCCTATGGGCATAAGCCTCTGAGCCTGCCTTTCTCAAGGCTTCTCAGAGTGGCTGTGGGCATAAGCCTCCTTTCTGGGTAGCATGGCTCTTGGTTGCTCTGCTCCCCTTCACCAGATGACGGGTCTTAGGCAGCCAGGTTCCGCTCATGGCTGGAGTGAGTCCAGCACCAGAGCGACGCCCCACAGTGAGTTAATGAGCTGACAGTATGAGATACATAGAGAGGAAGACAAGGCAATGAAGGGAGGAAAATATATCAGATAACCACCTGGGAGTGTGGAAAATGAATTCAACTAGTAAAGTGATGGTAAGGTCTAATGATATTGAATTTTTTTTTCAGAACTTTGTTCAGAAATCTGAAATGAGTATAGTCACCATGGTGCTGTGACTATTTTCTCCATTGACAAATTTTAGAGGAACATGCTTAGGTATGGAGTAAGCAGATTTTTTATCTAAATCAGGGTGATATTTTGTGAGGTAAGCAGAGTGGAAAACAATAGGATAGGAGAGGATTAGCATTAAGATGTTTACTATGGATTCGGGCCTGTAAGCATGGAAAGGAAAAAGATAAAAATGGTGATGGAAGGTGAAAATGTTGAGTGTCAATAGACAGAAAACCTCACTGAAGGCATAAAGTTGTTGCAGTGGAGGTACTAGAGTGAATGAATTGGAAGAAGAGGTCATGATTGACTTTTAAACTAAAAGTTTGATAGAATGTTATCATTGATGATTGTTCCAGGATTGAGTAACTCAAATGAGGGAGAGAAATAATTTGACATTAATGGAGTCAAGTACCAAGAGACCATCTATGCACATTTTTAAAGTCTGAGAATTAATACTGAAAATATGGTTGATGCAGAGATAGTTGAAACTATAAGCTAAGAAGTAGGAGTGACTAGGATACCTTTCAATGGAAACAACAAGAATGGTAAGACATGGTAAAATCTGAGGATTTAGACAATAATGGGGCCATGAAGTTTGAAGGAGAAATAGAAGAAGCAGCAAGGAGAATGTCTACCTCAGTCCTAGTCTTTGATGTACCTAGGGGAGGGGGGCAATTTACAACTGAGATGCTTCAAGTGAAATGGTATCTTGGGAGTCCATTTTAGTTAGAAGAAAAAGGTGAGAGGGGCATCCAGAAGGTGCAATTTGAGGATGTGTTTGTTGGGTTCTTCCTGGGATTTCTCTGTCTCTACATTGTGAGTGGAAGCAAGAGGTGAGTGCCTCGACGCTGCACCCAGTGGCGAGGCTTTGGCCAGAGAACAGAGTGTCACATACAGGACAGAAGGACAGGGGTTTATTCATGAAGGAGGGAAGGGAATGGAGGATTAGGGAGAGGGGAAAGGAGAGTTGGAGAAGGGACACACTCAGCTGCTGTCTCTGCCACTGGGGCAGAGCCTCCTCAGTGTTGTTGCTCTTCCAGCTCACAGCTTTTGCCACTTCAGGGGGGCCCTGTGCTTGACTCCTGGATCTTGCCTCACAAAGCCATAGGTCTGTGTAGGATATCCAGTGTTGTAGAGGGTGGGGTCGAATAGAGGTGGCAGGAGGGTTGAAGTATGATGAAGGCAGGTTGGAGGAAGGCTGAAGGATAGGCTAGGCAGACAAGTAAATGGGCTTTGGGCCCTTAAGGAACTGCAAGGACCCAGTGATCTTATCTTGAATGATGGTCAGAATGGCTGCTGATCTCTGAGCTCCGGAGTTTATATGGCCTGATAGCCAGCAAATCAGGGGAACAGGGTTGGATCAGAAATGACCAATCAGGCACTAGGGGGGCTTTTGATGCTACCATACCTTGGGTGCCATCTTGGCCCACTCGATGGGAGGGGGGAAGAGTGAGATACCTGGATTATAGCAAAGGTGACTTGTTGCTATCTTGCCCCATAGGATTCCAATTAGACTAGATGAGCTCCTGGAACAGGCCATGTTTGGGGTACTCCCATCCCAACATGTGTGTTTGGGATGGGGGACTTGATAAACTCTGAACTCCAAAGGGCACAGTGGAAGAGCTCAGGGAGGCAAGAAAGAATGAAAGGTTAGGAGAAATGCAGAGAGTCATGGGGTGTGAGCATGAAAAATCACATATGAGAGGCTTGGCATTCCACTGGTGCTTAGGAAAAATGGGGTATAATGACCTCTGTTCTTGGTCCTGGATACCAGAGCAATGGAGGGCTAGCCTATTATATTGGAGAATATAGTATATTAAGTATAGATAAGTTTTAATTTAAATAACTTTCCCCAGGTAGTTATTTTCCTACAATATGACTTGTACTTATTAGCATGATGTGAGGGTATTAAACAGACCTGGTCATGGCATCAGGCATGCCAAGGTAGGTAGGTCATCATGAACAGAAGCAAATGATAGTCAGGTGGACTACTGCATTGGGGTCTGAAGTAGTGAAGTTGACATGGTTAAAAAAGCAACCAAGAAGTAGGAACAGGAAAAGCAGAGTGAGGTTCCTAATAATAAGGGCTAGTATTTATGAAATTCCCATGTACAAGCTCGTTTTAAGTACTTCACCTGTACTAATTCATATGATCCTTTAACAAGATTTCTAGGGCAGATATATTGTACAGATTTGAAAACTAAGGTACAAAATGGTAAAAATTGGCAAAGGAAACTCAACTACGAAGAGTTGTGAAGGAAGCACAGAGCCTGACTCCAGAGCTATCCCTCAGGGCTATAACTCAAGATGTGCACAAACCCATGTAGCCCAAGCCAAGCACAAGGAAATTATCCCATTTGCAAGTTCTCCCTCACTGAGTTGGTCTCCAAATATATTTGACTCTGACCTCCACAGAGTTCTTATTCTGCTCATTTTCTCCCTCTTCAACTACCACCCCCAACTCTAAATCCCCTATCACCAGGGTTACAGGAGTTACTTCCTAAAAGTTTCTCCCGGTACCTTGCCTTGGCCCTTCCAAGATAAACTCCTTGGTTGAGCTGGAGAGATCCTTCAAAGCACAATCTTAATCCTTCACTGCTGCTTTTCATTGCTCTTGGCGATAAGGTCAACTGCAGAATAAAGCTGGAAAGGCTCTCTGTAAGCTCACGTTGCTTGCTTCTCCAGTTTTCCTTCTTGCATTTCCATCCTGTACAATGTATGCTTTAACAAAACTGGACTTGTTTCAGCTCTTCAAGAGACAGTTGTTCTCTTATATCTTGGCTATTTTGCAAGGTGTTTCCTATTTCTGAAATATGCTGTTCTACTCTTATCTCATTTCCTATAAATCCAAGTAATCTAAATTGCAGATTAAAATGACTACAACATGAGATATCTATACTATCTTAATGAGAATTCCTAAGCTTGATATTTCCAAGTTTTCAAGAATCAGCCTCTGTCTCTGTTTGTATTCTGCCTTTCTTATTTTTTATATTTTAAATTTATTTATTTATCTTTTTTTTTTTTAGAGATGAGGTCTCACTCTGTTGCCCAAACTGGTCTTGAACTTCTAGACTCAAGCAATTTTCCTGCCTCAGCCTCTCAACTAGGTAGATTATAGGCATACACCTCCCTGGCCAGTTATTCTGCCATTTTTAGAGCAGTGGTTTTTACCATTAAGTTTATCACTTCATGAAGCAAGATGGTGGATGTAGCTTATGATGACCTCTGTGATAAACCACTCAAATCCCCTAGAAAAAAGGACTTGTTGATTCATTTTGAGAGTGCTATCAGCAGATAGCCTTAAACCATGAGCTTCTGTAGAGATTGCCTCAGATGCAGAGTGCCACATTTCACACATTCAAGACCTTCATTAGAGAGCCTCTGTACAATGACTGGTTGATGGGGGTTTTGTTATGGTTTGAATCTAAAATGTCCTCCAAGGACCATGTGTTGAATGCCTGGTCCCCAGGTAGTGGTGCTGTTTTGGAAGTCTGTGGAACTTTAGGAGGTGGGACATACCTGGCAGCAGTAAACCACTGGGGGTGGTCCTTTGCAGGTTTCCAAGCTCCTGTTCTTTTTGATGTCTCTACTCTGGTTAGCCATGATGTGAAAAGGCTTTGCCACAGGCTGCACTGCTGCTTTACCATGCCTCCCTGCTAACTTGACTGAGCCCCTAAAACCATGAGCCAGAAATAAGTCTTTCCTCAATTAAATCATTCTGTCAGGTATTTTGTTGTGACATAAAAGCTAACTATATAAGAGACTGACCATCTTGTCCCTCTAGGAGACAATTCTGAAGAGCCTTTCTAGCTTCAGAATTCCTGATTGGCCAAAGCATAATATGCAAGTTCTTACTTTCCAGAAGTGGGGATGGAACCCATGGTCTTTTGTTTGTTAGGTAGGCATTCTACAACTGAGCTATATCTCCAGCCTGAAACATCCAACCCTTACTAAAACCAGCTTCTCTCCCCTTTTTGATTTCATTTGATTTGATTTTTCCCAAGGGAATTCCCAAACATCCTGCATGCTCACCTCTGTCTGAGACTCTACTTCAAAAAGAGCCGTAGGGGGTACCCAGGTGGTCAGAGACAGCAGCCAATAAGATGGCAATTTTGAGATGGATAACTTGCTACCAAGCTAGCAATGAGGATACAATTAATGGTGGCAGATACTCCTGGGCAAAAACTAGCTGTCAAATTACTAGAAACTTCACCAGTGGCGAATTGTGTTGGCAAAAGAGAATGTACTATCTAATGCAGTTTACCAGGCATTTGAGAATTATGAAATAGTAACTACAAGAACAATAAAACTAGATAAGAAATTAAGCTCTGTAGAAAGTAAATAAAAGAGAAACTAATAGCCAATTGAATGGTAAAGGTGAAAGGCTTGTTAAGGCATGTAAAGAAGATCTGTCCTTCTCTAAAAGCAGAGCAGAGGTGGCTGTGACTAGGCCTGGCTTAATTTTTGGAGGAACAGGGCCCTGAGAAGCTTAAACTTCCAAAGCCTGCATCCCTGGCCTGAGGCAGCAGCAGAAATCTCTTGCTTAGGTCTTTTAGCTGAAAATCTGTTGCTTTCTTCTGAGCATTTTGTAATCTTCACATACAGTTCAAGGGTCAGCTTAGTTTTTGTGAGGATCTTACCAGCAGAATTGATAACTCACACTTTTCTACAGATCCCACTTTTCATTTTCTAGCCACTTCACACCAAGAAGACGGAGGTTTGCTGCTTGATTGCTGACTATCTGCCCGCATATGCTCTCAGGGGAAAAGCTCAACAGACCCTTATCCTCACTCTTTGAAACTCCCTCCTCTAACAGGGAATCTTCTTAAGTTTCCTCCTTCTTTAGGCTTCTCTCTAGTGACTTTGAGTAGCTGATTTTTCCATTTTGTCCAGAGTTTATAAGTGCTTCCTGTGGAAGAGTTCATTTTATCCCAGCTATTCCAGCATTGCCAAAATGAGAACTCTCAGAATTAGGGTACTTTTCATAAGGAGGAATAAAGATGGCTTCTGCAACATCTACCACCACTGATAACACAACTTTGCCTGGCTAACTCCTTCTCAATTTTTAGATTTCAGATTAAACATCGCCATCAATATATGATCTGCCTTCCTTACCTCCTAAAAGAGGTTAGATCTGTCCATCTCTGATCTATGTTCTGACAGCACCCTGTACTCCGCTAGCATAGCACTCATCACAATTTATTAAGATGACTTGTTTAATGCCTGTTTCTCTAAACAAGCTACAAATTCTCTGAGTATAAGCAATCTTATGTCTCATGTCATTTGCTGTATTCCACAACCTTCCACACGGTAGACAAATGGTAAATATAAATGAATAAGAGTGAATAAATCCAGCTAGGTAGTAAAGTCACATATTTTAGGATTGCAGCATAGAATCAGAAGCAGAGAGGAAGTTTGAAAGAATAAAATTCTTATATGGCCTCTACCAATTGAATACAGCTCCACGGTCAGTTACTGGGTCTCCTCTGTGTCGCATCTTCTTACCCATGAGATCCTCATAGAATCTCATGACTAAGCCCATCTGGGTTGGCACCAAGGTCAAGGTGTTCTTTTTCATATATGGAAGCTTAAAATCTTATAGAAGTAGAGAACAGAATTTTGGGTTTATTAGAGGCAAAGAACCCCTACATATCTGTCAGCTTGTGGTGCTGTGAGGGTTTGCATGTAGCTGTGCCATTGGTATTTCAGATACCAACAGGATGACCCACAATGAATAGGTTTCATCTGAGCTTCTAGTCTAAGACAGACTAGGAAGAAGGACCCAGCAGCCCACTCCTGAAACAATTAGCCATTGAAAACCCTATGAATAACAGAGAAGCACTGTCAAATATAGTGCTGGCAAATGAGTCTCCCAGGCTGGAAGGCATTCAGGAGAGAACTTGGAAAGAGTTTCCTCCTCAAAGTAGAGTCAATTTTAATGACCAGAAAAGAGTAAATACCCTGGGATCTCCTTTTGATGATGTGGCACAACTCAAAATGAGAAGAAATATAGTTGCTGTAATAATGGGTTCAAACGTAAAAAGATCATGTGTGTGGAACAGTGTTGGATAGTGTTTAGTTCTATTGTATACAGGGTTGCTATGAGTTGGATCTGATTCAACCACACCCAACAACAGAGGCCAGGATGGGTAGAGGGGCAGGGGGGTATAAGGAGGGTGGCTAAAAGGTACCAAAACATGCTTAGGTAGGAGAGATAAATTCTAACATTCTACAGCATGAGGTGTGACTATTGTTCACCACAATGTATTCTATATTTTATAAAGAACTCAAATAAAGGAGTTTGAAGCTTCCCAACACAAAGAAACAATAAATGTTTAAGAGAGAAATGCAAATTACTCTGATTTGATTCTTACACATTGTATACACATGTCAAATTATCATACTGTACCCCACAAATATGTACCATTATATGTCAGTTAAAAATTAACCATTTATAGGAAAAAAAGAAAATGCAAGGACAAGAGCTGATGAGAATGATTCTTGTGGGAATCTTAAGGAAATTTGAGCCATCTGTCCTCAAAGGGAGAAGCCAGATACCACTTGAGAAGAGAGTCTGAAGATCTTCAATGTCAGATTGTTGAATTGAAAAGATCATCTAGTCAGCCTGCTATGATCTGAAGACTCTAAACAGATATCAGGCTTTTTCATTCTTTGAGAACTTTGTCACATACCTTTTATGTTTTAGATTTTGTTCACAGAGTTGTGGGGGAGATTTCATACACACACACACACACACACACACACACACAGTTATATCAAAAAACATTGAAAAATGAGCTCAGGGAAATAAAAAACACTTTAGTCAGCACCTATAATCTATTAAGGCAATTAATCAAATACATACTTTGTCAACTTCCTCTTGTTCTGTTATGTTTTATGGCTATATTATTATTTTATCAACACAATAAAAGGAATTAATCTTCATCACATGGAAAATGCTTGGGAGATAGAGAAAAGGAACTTAGATTCCTGTTACTGTCTTCTGGTTAAAATCAATCATGGGGCAGATGGAATTATTTTTGACTGTGATGCATTCATTAGGCCTTATTGGAAACATTTTAATGCATTATAGGATTTCCTGCACTACAGAATAAAGATCTATACCTCAGAATGAATATGTTCAACAACTCAGGTACCCTTGCATTAGCTGCATTCTCTAATAGGATATGAAAATTTTCAGAAATCAATAATGGAATAATAATTATGCCTTTGCATGTAAGCTTGTAAGTGCCTTGAGAAAGGCACAAATGTAAACTTAGAAGAATTTTTCAAATCTGGAAATAATTAATACTAGAGGGAATCTTGGGCTGGGATTTAGCTCAGTTGGTAGAGCGCTGCGCTGCAGTCTCTGAGGTCCCGAGTTCAATTCCCAGCACTGCAAAAATGGGAGAAGGACCTGGCAATCCACTCCCAAGGCAATCCCGAAACAGTCAGCCATTGAAAACCCTATGAGGGTCACTATGAGTTGGATACCAACTCGATGGCACCTAACAACAACAACAACAACAACAAGAGGGAATCTAAAGTTCTCAGAAGACATTTATGCATGTGTACATGAAGGGCTTCATATGTTTCTAGAACTAGCTCTTTAGACAAGTGTATTATTCATGTATATCCAGTGCAGTTCAGAGTGAGAGACAAAGGAATCACAGATACTCATGAAAATATGTAGATTAAAATGTACTTATTGAGCATCTTATTAGGATGTGAACAAAAATTTATGCTCTGTGGGTCTAGAGAGCATTAAAACATGGAGTCCTTATTGATAATGTACTTTAGTTGAGGAGATTGTTATGGGAACAAAGTGTGAGTTAATTGTTTATGTTAATATATGAAAAATTCCAGCAGATTGGTGTGGACATGTGTCATTAATCAAGTGCAAAGGGAATGAGTTAGAATACAGTGTTGGCTTGAGGGATCCTGTAGATCCGGGATGCAGGTTGAATGTGTCATGCATGCCCAGGAGTTGATGGCATCTAACAACACCAACTATAGTCTTCATGAGTATCTGCAGACAAGTTTGTAAATGGTTTCACACATTTTCTCCTCTATGGTATGATTAAATGTTAAACTTGAAAATTCTACCAGGATAAACCTGTGCAAAAATCTTAGTTTCAAGACACATAATACTTCCCTTAAATTTACCTCTTTTAAATGACCCCATTTTGACCTAGGAAAAGCCCCGAACCATCTATCACGTCTGTGTGTGACTTTGGACCAATGATTGTAGCTCATGGAGCCCCCCATTTTCACATATGAATAGGAGAGAATGAAGTTACATATTCTTTAAGATCCTTTCTTATGCATGAGTAGCTGTGTGAAGAGTCCTTTCATTTTCCTCAGGTGGGTAACTGACATCAGCAAGCATGGTTGACTTCATCCCTCTGGTTTGTGGCTCCAGTTTGTGGCTCTGCCTTTCCAGTGAATGCCCTGGCCCCATTTTGTTTGGCCTAGGCAATTCTCCCATGCTGCCAAGGAAAGAGTTAGGAGGTAAAGAAAAGTGACCCATTCTGTTCTAGTTAATTATTCAATTCTAAATTATTAATGCTATTCCTGTTCTATCACCTTGAAGTTGTTGGATGCCAAGAAGTATTAATAAAGAATGTTTCATGAGGTTAGTGGGAATAGCTCCAAAACATTTCCTATGGACAGCCAAGTAGAAGGTGGGCGAAATGGGGTCAGAATAACAGAGGAGTAGCAGAAATCTATTCCTTGAATTCTCCCATATTTAAAAAAGGAGATATATTATAATTGAAAATTCTTCACACAGAATTGAGCCTATGATAAATTCATATCTTTGAGGAACAATCAATAACACCAAGGTTTGTATTGAGCTGAAAAGCTCATTATAAAACAGAAATATTTGGGCTTATTTTACTTCCCTTAAAGTTAACTATCTGCAGAAAAGAGCCATTTGAAAGTGGCAGAGAGAACACATCCTCTGCAATAAAGCACTTCCTCTATAAATTATTTCTAGAAAGCTTAGTAGTTGGCTTTGTCATCCAAACATGTGAGTGAACTGACGATATAAGGTACAGATTCTCAAAATATAAGGCACACACAAGCTTGTCTAAGAATATATTCCATTGAAAGATTCGTGCACCATAATTGAGTGTAGGTTTGCATGTGCACTAAGAACTGAACAGACCAACAAAGAAAGCTATAAGACACATGTGGTTGGGACAACAGAGGCTGTCACTATGTCTACAAGGTTCCAAGTAAACAAACAAACACATTTTAAAAGCCTGCCTTGTTGTTGTTGTTGTTAGGTGCCATCGAGTCGGTATCCGACTCATAGCGACCCTCATAGGGTTTTCAATGGCAGATTGTTTCGGGATTGCCTTGGGAGTGGATTGCCAGGTCCTTCCCCCGTTTTTGTGGTGCTGGGAATTGAACTCAGGACCTCAGAGACTGCAGCGCAGCGCTCTACCAACTGAGCTTTAGAAAGGTAATATATATATATATATATATATATATATATTAGGTAATAATATATATATATATATATATATATATATATATATATATATATATTACCTATATGCTTAATTTCACTTAAGTATGTGCTTCTTTAACTGTGATGTTTACACAAAAGAGCATCTGTGTTGAGTGTGAGGGTAGGAAAAACAGAAAAGAAGAAAAGATAAGTGGAAGGAAATAAGAACAGAAACACAGAATCTATGTGTACTTACATTTCCCAGCTCTGTCTGAGGAAAGGGCCTACAAGTAATGGCACCCCAGTGTCTATGGCATTCCTCTATCATTCCGATACTGGGTCCTAACCACCATTCTCCAAGAAAAGGAATCTGAGCTCTGGGAAAAGAAAGATTGCTGAGCACAAGTAGGAAGTGAAGAAAATGACCCGGAAGAAGTAGTATCAATAATGCTACACATATAAATTAGTCAATTTAGATCAAATAAATTGATTTCTTTAAAAAATACTTATAATACATCCCATATTAGATAGGTAATTCGAACAGTTATAAAACTAAGAGAATGGCATTATTTTAAAGCTCACAAAAAGGAAGTCACCAGGCCTCCATGGTTTCACTGCAGAATTCTACCAAGTATGTGAGAAAGAATTAACTCTACTTCTAAACTATATCTTCAGGAAAGAGAAAAGGAGGAAGTATTTCTACATTCATTTTGTGATGTTACTATTACCTGATATCCAAACTAGACAGTAAAAATAAATACATAAGAAGAAAGAGAAAGAAACTAGAGCTGAGTATTTCTCATGTATGTAAGATGTATGTAAGATGCAAAAATTCTTAATAATTTTTAGCAAACAGAAGCCAGAAATATTCAAAAAATAATTATACACTCTTACCAATTGGAGTTTATTCCAGTTGTGCAAGGCTGCTTCAACATTTGAAAATCAATCAATTTATCTTACCATATTAGCAAGCTAAAGATGAGAAATCACACAATCATATCAATTGATGCAACAAAAGCATGTGACCAAATTTTAAAACTACCCATGATAAAATCTCTCAGAAAAGTAGGAACATCAGGTAACTTTCTAAACTCAAAAAAGAATGTTTTCAAAGAAATTATTGCTGATGTGGTGAAAATTTGAATGGTTTTCCCTTAGATTATGGACAAGGCAAAGACAACCACCCTTTGTTTTCTCTTCAGTACTGGGGGCTTGAACACAGGGCCTCACATATGCTAAGCACATGTTTTACCACTGGGCTGCACCTCAGCCCTTTTTAGTATTATTATTATTTATTTTGACACAGGGTGTCATTAAGTTATTCAGCCTGCCTCTGGTCACAAACTTGTGATCCTCCTGCCTCAGTCTCCTGAGTTACTGGAATTACATGGGTGCACCATGGTGCCCAGCTAAGGATGTTCACTCTTGTATGACATTGTGCTTTAAGTTCTAGTCACTGCAATAAGATAAGAATAGGTAATACAAAATATATACATAGCAAAGGAAGAAATAGGAATAATACAGATCATGATTGTTTACATGTAAAATCTTAAGGAATCTACAAAATAAATACTAATAAAGAATAAATGAGTTCAGTAACATCCCAGGCAACATGATAAACATACAAAAGTAAAGCAATTGTATGCCTTAATGCTAATATTGAAAATGTGAGTACCATAATTGAAAACACACTACAATTCACAATCTTAAAAAGCAAATAAAGGACACGCATAGTGGTGCATGCGTGTAAACCGAGTGACTAGGGAGGCAGAGGCAGCAGGGTAGTAAATTCAAGGCTGGAGGTACCCTGCATAACTTAGTGAGATCTTGACTCAAATTAAAAAATAAAAAGATAGATAGGGCTGTGGCTCAGCTAT
>VMDO01004211.1:83292-129075 GCA_007922755.1 Pedetes capensis
AAAAAAAAAAAATTATATATATATATATATATATATATATATATATATAAAACTTTCAGGAAAAAATGTGAGAAAACATTCAGGATCTAGGGCTAAGCAATTCTTAGATTTGACACCAAAAGCATTATGCATAAAAGGATAATTTAATAAGCTGAACTTCATCAAAATTAATAATTTACTATGTGAAATACTATGGTTAGAAGATAAAAATACAAGCCATAGTGTGGGGTAACATTTTTCATACCATATGTATAAAATAATGCACTGGTATCTAGAGTATATAAAATTTTCTCAGAACAGAAAAATAGTCTCAACAGAACACACAGGCAAAAGACATAAGCAGGTATTTCACCAGCAATTCACTCATAGCAAATAAGCATAGGATGGCTGCAGGTGTAGCTCAGTGGGACAGTACTTGCTTAGTAGAATGAGGCCCTAGGATTAATCTCCATCAATACAAAAGAAAAAAAATACTATATAGTAAAAGATAGAGAAGACTTGGATGGGAAACTTAGATAGGAAGTGGGGAGGGGGAAACATAGAGGAGGGTAAGGGGTAACCTATATGAATAATGCTTATCAAATTGCATATATGAAAATTGTCACAACGAAAAGCATGTCAAAATGAATCACATTATGATGTACATTAAAAATTTCTAATAAAAAAAAAAGAAAAAGAATTTTTTTAAGCATAGGAAAGGATGGTAAACATCATTAGCCATAATGCAAATTAAATCTCTGAGAGGATATGACTGCTGCGTTACTCATAATTTTTTTTGTTCACCATGATAGAATCCCTGGCCAAAACAATGTAAGGGAGGAAAGATTGATTTTGGCTTATTGCTTAGAGATTTTTGTCCTTCACAGCAGGGAGGATGTAGTAAAGAAGAACAACTCATCGCATGGTGGCCAGGAAGCAGAGAGAGAGAGAGAGAGAGAGAGAGAGAGAGAAAGAAGCCCTGATTGCAGAGCTTCCTCCTTCTTCCTTTTATATTCATCCAGGGCTCCCAGCCTATGGGATGGTTTTGCCCACGTTTAGGGTGGGTCTTCCCCAATCAGTGAATCCTTTCTGGAAACATCTTCATAGACATACCTAAAGGTATGTTTTACTAAGCTAGGTTCTTTTCAATCCAATCAAGTTGACAATCAAGATTAACTATCATAATTACACACCTATCAATGACTAAAATTAAAAAATAGCAGTACCAAATGCTAGTGAGGAATTATACTAGATTAAGGTAGGCCAAGGACAACTGTGAACAGTAAGGGATCTGGGGTTTAATCCTGATCCACAACAAATAAAGGTGTTAATTGGAAAATTAGTGAAATGTATAGGTTTATACATTAGATGGTGAATATGTGGAAAAACTGGGTAACTCGTGCATCGAAGACCAGAATGCAACATAGTGCAGCCACTTTGCAAAGCAGGTTGGTAGTTTCTTTAGCTATGCAAATGCATGCAACCTAGGAATTACAGTTCTGGGCACTGATCTCAGACAAATAAAAACATGTTCACATGAAAGCCTATATAGGAACATTTATGGAACCTTTATTCTTCAAAGCCCAAACAAAATATTATTGACCTGAAAAATGTAAAGCACATTAATGGTGATCAAGGGTTGAGAAGAGGGTTGTTATTTTTAGGTGCTCGTCAAGTTGGTGTCCGACTCGTAGTGATCCTAAGTTCAACAGGCAAAACACTTATTGTTAGTGCTTCTCAGCTCTTCATACGGTTTTCAATGTCAGATTGATTTTTTGGGAGTGGGTTGCCAAGTCCTTCTCCCAAGCCTACAGCACCTGGTGTTTCCAGGCAGTCTCCTATCAAAGTAGTAACCAGGCCCTACGCTGCTTAGCTTTCCGGATATGACAAGATCTGACACCACAGTGGTACGGCTGCAGGGAGAAGAGGGTAGGGAAGGAGAAAAATGTGTGTGGCTTATAAAAGAGTAAAAGGAGGGATCCTTGAGTTAACAGAATGTTGAGTCCTAACCAAACCAATGGTGGTGTTCCAGTGGTAATAGACTGAGAAACTGTACCAGATTAAGGTAGGCCATGGACAACAGTGTACAGTGAGGGATCTTGGGTTTAATATAGAATATAAGAAATTCATTGGAAAATTAGTGAAATTTATAAGTTGTAAATTAGATGATAGTATCATTTCAAAATTCATTTCCCAGTTTTCATAATTGCATTGTGATTTGGAGTAATCTAGGTGAAGATCACAGGAATATTTTTATACAGTTTTCCTCCCTTTGTGGAAGTCTTAAGTTATTCCAAAAGAAAAAGTATAAAAAGTTTTAAATACCTTTGAATTATAAGTTGTTATTGGACAAATAGATGAGAAAAATAGACTTGCCTGTTTTTATTGCTTGATAAAAACTAATGCCAAAAGTCTTATTGTTCTCAGGACAGCAGTCAAGTGTCTCACTGGCACTGACAAAGTCACCATGGAAAGTCCAAATGGTGTATTTCAGGATGCTCTTTTTAAAATGAGGAGTAATAGCTTTGTTTATTTATTTTCATATTATTACTATTATTTGGCATTACAAAGAATCATATGCTTTTGGTGAAGTGAGTTATACAGGCTCATAACATAGATTTTTGAGGCTAAGAAAGGTTCTAATTTGTGTTCTACCAAACCTACTTTTAAGTTCCTTTCTTTTCTTCCAAAGGAAAAGTTTCAACTAAGTGGGTTGCTATTATGACAAGAGCAAACAATGGCTTTTCCATACATCTTGGCCTGACAGTGGGAGAATCGGATCTCCTCCATCTGTCATCTTTATGCTTTGGTTTCATTTATTTTTCCACCTTGCCTCTCTGTTCCAGGGCAATAGCAGCAAAAGCAATGCAGTCTCGAGCAGCAGGCAGAGAGCAATAAATATTAGTGATAATTGTACAGTACAGTAATTGCAAATAGTGGTGATTAATTCTTACAATAATAGCTGTCCTAAGAACAATTGATTTCCCTTCTAGTCATGCCCAAGTTTCCCATGAGAAAGCTTTAAAATGGTTATTATTATTAGTTTAAGCTTTGGGGAGAAAAAGGAAGATAAAAAGAATTGTGATTACTTTGGAGTTTTTGGCACTGATTCTTCATCAGTGTGAGGAGCAAGGGCACTCGTGTCATGGCAGGTAGGAGGAACATCCTCTCTCACTTGAAAATCAGCCTGATTTTGAAAGTGGGAAGAACCAGGACTCTACATGTGGGTCACATAATCATGGCCAAGAATTTTCTTAAAATTATGATGATATCATACAAGAAAGAATGAGACAAATTCTTTCTCCTGTAGTAACTTCCATTTGCACAAGTCTTACCCAGCACACTGTCATTTATTTTTGAAGTCTTCCTGATATAGCTATCCAAATATTATTATCTCTATTAAATATATGGTAATGGATAGAAACATGAGACAGTAAATTTCCTCTTTCAGACCATTGAAGAAGTCAGTGTTGGACTTGAAAGTTAAGATTAAATAGTCATGACTCCTATTTTTATCATAAAATTAAGAAACCATACCAAAATTTCAGGGCTAGGTTCCTTTACCAATTGCCTCCCACTCTAATTTTCTTGGTTAAATCACATGTTAATTAACACCAGATAAAATCTATCACCATGTGTTCAGTAGTCAAATAACACCAATTATTTCAGCACATATTAATATGCATATTTATCTACAATAAACATCGGAGTTTTACTTTGGTTACTCTCCAAACAGGAAAGAACAATTCTTAAATTAATTCACTAAGGTCAAAATTTATTTTCATCAAAGTGGGTCATTTGATTTATGAGTGGCATGTATTTGCATGCATAGATTATTGTTTTTGTTAGATGCTGTTGAGTCAGGCCCAACTCATAGCAACCCTGCGTACAACAGAATGAAATACTCCCAGACACTGTGCCATGTCCAGCACTATGTCATTGCTTTTCTGCTATTCATAGGGTTTTCAGTGGCTGATTATTTAGGGATTGTTTTGAGAGTGAGCTCCCAGGTCCTTCTCCCATGCATGAATTAAGCTGTAAAAATAAGAGTTTCAAATGTACACTATATATTTAATATTTAATGGTCCTTGTGTCTGTACTTATATACCTACCCTTCCAAATAGACATATACTCAGAAACTAATTGATAATTTTCCTGTTTTCCTGAGATTTTACTAGATTTTAAGTTCCATGAAGCCAAGTGCTCATCCCTAAGTCCTCAATTCATCTATGTATTCTCAGTGCCTAATACTCTACTATACATTCCCTAGAATAGTGAGATGAACAAATATCTGTTGAATGAACAGATGAATGAATTATGTACACATTGTCTCCATTTATTTCTGGGCTCCTGGTACTGACACTTTGGGCATCATATTAATCTTGTCTAACTACATTCTCTCAGGAGGCAGGGGTTTTGACTGTATAAGTTAGTTGTCACTGCATAACAAATTACCCTAAACTTAACATTGTACCACAACAGGCATTTATTATTTACCTCGATTTTCAGGGTTAAGATTTTATGTTGTCCAGCCTCAGAGTTTCCACCAAGTTTCAGAGGAGCTATTGGTCAAGTCCTATTAAGGCTCTAATGGAGCTGGAGAATCAACTTCCAGTTCACTCCTATGTTTCTTAGTAGGTCTCAGTCTCTTGCTTGTGGTTGACTAGACTTCATTTCCTTGCCATATGGGTCTCTTCCTAGGGCTGTTTACCAGAGATCTTATAACATGTCTTCTTCCAAAGTTAGTAATCTGAAAGAGAGAGGGAGATCAGCTAAGCAGAAAGGCATACCAAGTGGAAACATGAGTCTTTCATGACTTAATTGTGGAATGACAAATTATCATGTACTGGTCACAAAGACCAATTATGGCACACAGGTAGGAGGGAAGCTGCACAAGAGTGTGAATATCAGCAAATAAGGCTGTCTTGGAGTCTGACTTCATACCACAAGGACGAGGCCACATTTCATAGACAGCCCTCCCCTTCAAGTGTATGGAACGTGGTTTGTAAATGGTTAGTAAATTATTTTAGAAGAGTTTGATAATTCTTTAAAGAGCACAGAATCATCTCAGCTTTGAGAATCTCTGCAATGAGGTTAATGTTAAATTCACTCACAAGATTTCAATACTCATCCTAAATATGAAAGCAATGAGGGCGGTGATGAAATTGAGAAGGGCCAGGGAGCAAAAAGAGGAAAATTAAAAGAGGGAGAGGACAAATGGCGACTTGCATGCCTCTTGCATAGGCAGTACTGGATACTCATCAATTTCCCAAACTTTACCCTCTTCTTTTGAGCAGGGAAATCCTATATTTCCACCATGAGTTGAGAGGGCTACCTTAGCCATGAGAAACATGTAGTGAATGTGGTTGATAAATTAGCAGGTTGACTGTATAATTTATTGTCCAAACCAGGACACTACTTAGAGCAAAAAAAGAGTGCTATTAATAATTATGCCAAGGCAGCATGCAAACATTGATACTGTCTGGGACTACCTTGAACACATATTCCCCCTGTAATTTAGAGACATTTATTTGGGGCCACTTTTATGGTAAGGAGCTTGGAATAGTGAGTTTGGTAAACAGTCCCTTGAAACTTGCCTTTGTGCCCTGCATGTGAATATCTCACCTGGAGAAAAGAATTGAGAGAGCAGCAGGCAGCACAGTGTACTGTTTTAAGAAGGACAGCCTCTTGGGAAAGGATGAATTTGTAAGGAGGTTGTCTAAGAATTCATGTCCCTCTCAAGGAAATTACCCGTCATTAGGGATTTGGGCAAATCTTTTACTACAGCTCTCCTCATATCAGTTGCAACTAGAAGATCTGTTTAATTTTGCAAAATTTCTTTTTCATATGCATCTAATTAAAGTGTTGGTTGAGTCTGTCCTGTTGTGTTCAAGTTAATTGAATAGAAAAAACCTTAATGGCCCTCTATTAGATTTTCCTGGTTAATGTCATAGGCATCGATTTTTTTTTAATTAGAATTTTTTTGTTAATGGATTTACCCAAATTAAACTCTGTGTAATAACCAGTGCTCCTTTGGAAATTCTCAGGACTCTTGCTGGGATTTTTGGAAAGCCTCCTTGATGGTATTTTAGGGAATTTGCCTTTCCAATGACAGGTTCTTATAGAAATTTAAAATGAAATTGGAATTCCTGCTGATCAACTTCATTACTCCATGACTTTTTCCTCCTCTTAAGAAACAATCATGAGACTCTTAGGGAGAAACATGTACAAATGCTAACACTTGCTTGCACCCAAACACAGAATAAGATGCCCCAATGGACTGTAGACCAATGGAGTTGTTGGAACTCTGGGTAGAAAGTTGTGCTCCTGATTTTCTCTGGCTACAGTAATAACACGAGAACCATAGAAGGTCTGCATAACTTTGTAGCATGACTGTAATTAAAAGAAATAATTGTATTCAGTATGATTAAATTGTGATCCATTCCCCATTTTCCTCTACTTTTCCATTTCTGAAATACAAAAGCAACAGAAGCTACAGTTATCACAGGCCTTGAATTCATCCTAGAGAGGAAGTTTGCTCATAGTTTATTTTCCATCCTAGTTAATGTTCCATCCTAGGGTGGATGCACCATGGGCCTACTATTGATAGTCTGAGAGGATTTAAGGTCAGAAGAAGGTCATATCATATTCTTACTGTAACTTGCTTCTTTCCAGCAATCATTTAAAATTCATTCTGGACTTGAGTCTGTCATAAGCCCAAAAGAAGCCTGACGGATGCTTATGGGTGAAGTAGAGAGTCTTCAAGATTGACCTGTGGTCTGGGAGGAAGACAAAGGTGCAACCTCAGGGCGAAAAGAGAGGAAGACCGACACCTCCAAGGAATAATTGGCTTTAGAATTGCTCAGAGCACACCATTTCTCTCCTATTTCTGCTAAAAAGAGGAGGAGAAAGATCTTCTGAAAAATATCATCCCAGAACCAGATTGTAGATCTATTGCAGGTGACACTCAATTGACCACCTTGGCTAGCCTACCATTTGCAATTTAGATATGGCTGTGCAGACTTGCTCAGTCTTACCTCCAGTCAAGGAGAAACCTGTTAATCATTTCTTTTATTCCTTTCAATTGTCTTCAAGGAACAAAAAATCAAGAAGTCACCAAAGATAATAACAAAGTCCACTTGGTTCCACATACTGCCTACAAAGATAAAAATTCTTCTATTTATGTATTTCACCCTCTCTTTTCATGCAAACTGTAACTGTCCTTTCCTTTCCTAGACCTCTACAGAAATGCCCCTGAACGCTGCTACTAAAATTCATCTCAGCTCTCTTTATCTGAATACTGGCAGTGCATGCAATGAGAAGAATGAAATTTAGTGCCTAGTTATATGTTGCTTTTCATTATTCTTTAACTGTTTCAAGTAAGTATAAGGGAAATAATATTTTGGAAATACATTTATGCAGCTTTCTTTACGTTTCTTGATAATGACCTCTCCACTACCTCCTTGCTTTCTAAATTCACTCCCCTCCCTCCTTTCCCTCCAGATGTGTCCATCAGGATAGCTCCAGGAGAAACTCACATGTTATCATTTATATAGTGCTTACTATGTGTCTGTCCCTGTTCAAAGAACTTTACATCTGGTGACTCATATAACCTACATTACAACCTTGTGATACAGGTGGTGGATAGTATTGTTATTTTACTGATGAAGAAACTGAGGCACAGAGAGTCTGCATAACCCAATCAAGATAAAAAATCTAATAATGGGTATGATAGAGAACCAAATTCAAGACAGCTGCCCTCTGAGCATATTAACTGTTTCACCAAACAGTTTAAATTATAATTCTGATGTCCAAAATAGATTTTTCAGCAAGTTATAGGTCTGAAATTCAGTTTATGTTAATAGATGAGCACCCATTTAGCATACCATGACTTGAACCTAAATGTTCCAATACAATATGATCTACATGGTAGAGAAAGAAGAGGCCTTTTGCCAATGATGACCTGGAAAGGAAGCTTATTTGCCTAGATAGAAGAAGACTCTAATTTAGAGGAAGTTCAAATTCTTCCTTTTTCCTTTCAACTAGAGGGAAGGGGTCAGATACTAGTGATCTTGTTTCTGTCTAAACTCAACTGAAGGCAAGGGAAACTTAAGCAGCCTTAAAAAAGATTGGGGAAAATAAGGCTAAGGAGTTACTTCCCTGACCATATCTTGAGTTTTGCATGACCACAGGAAAATTAAATCTTTAGCTCTGGACTATATCCCATCTAATGTGGGAATAATCGTAGAAGGGAAAGGGAGGGCATAGGGGACTTTAGGGTACCTTGGTGGGATTGAAACCATCTTTTACACTCCCTGTGCTCTGGTGATAGCACACAGGTATCTGGGAAACCCCTGTGTGCTCTGAGAGGAGATGTAGTGGGGTTGAAAGCAATGACTGATAGGAAAGGGCCTCGTCCAGGAAAAAAGACAGCTCTGGGTGAGACTTCAAGACTGATGCCAGTGATAATTATACTAGCTTACTCGAAAAGCCAGAGAGGACACTCCATCCCTCTCTGGGACTATCAGAGAGCATAACAACCTGGTCACTCCATATAGGGACCCAGGGATGATGGATAGGAAGCCAGGGTGATCTAAGAATAATTCTTTTCTGCAACCTCCATAAAAACTAGGCTCCTCCTCACGTCTAGATACCATGTTGTTGTTGTTGTTGTTGTTGTTGTTGTTGTTGTTGGGCGCCATCAAGTCATAGCAACCCTACATAAAACAGGTGAAATACTATTGTCAGTGCTTTTCTGCTATTCATAGAGTTTTCAATGGCTGATTGTTTTGAGGAAGCGAGCTGTTGGGTCCTTCTCCCAAGCCTATAGTATCTGGGGTTCCCAGGCAGTCTCCCATCCAAGGACTAACCCTGCTTAGTTCCCAAGATCTGATGAGATTAGATGCCACAGTAGTACAGTTGCAGGCAGATAGCATATAGTATGCATAAAAGAGCCTCTTTTTTACTAAAGGGAGCCTGAAAGACTGAGCAATTACCTGAACAGATGGAATTATCAGGAGCTACCAGTAATCCAGCTAGGCTTGAGAGGACAACTTTGTTCAGAGGATTTACATGGTTCAGAAAAGGCTGTAATAAGATTATCTGGCAAACCAAAGGGCCTTCACTGCTGGGGGAGGGGGGGCTTGTCACAAAAATCAGTGTGTTACAGAAAAAATATCACGATAACTTTCTTTGTGCATCTAAGTTTTTCCCTGAGCAAATATGAAAACATACTCCCTGGCCACATGATTTGATTGTTCTTCTCACCAAACTAAACCCCCTAAGACTAGGGAGCTTTGCCTCCTGCTTTTGAAAGCAGTGCTGGCTGAGCCCAAATTGGGCATAGTAGGTGTCCAAGAATATTGGTTGAAATTCTTTCTTGCATCCCAAAGAAAAACAGTGCATCTCTCTAGAACCTTTTCCCAGCCAATTAAAAGGAAGACAGTCCTATACTCTATGTGATTCCTCTTGGAACCATTTCATTTGCTTATATCTGTCTTGCCACGGAGCGCTGGTTTGGGAATCAAAACTGTCCTTATCACAGCCTCCTCTGACTGTGTTATAACCCAGTGAGCAGCTCCAAAACAAGACAGGCCAATTAGGAGTGCATCTAATTTTCGTAATTTCCAAAACCCTCCATCATGATAGAGGCTATTACAGGAAAATTAACCTCTAGCCATTAAAATCACTCAGTGTGTAGTTTAGCCAGGGGCAGGAAACTGAACTGAGACACGCACAGAAAGTGGGAAGGTTTTCCTTTCAAATACTGCAGCCAAAGTGAGCCAAAGTGTGGAAACCCTGTTATTCCACTGACTTTTCCATTCCTTTGGCTAGCAGACAGTTGGGGGCAGATCGAAGTAAGGGAAACAGTAAAGTAGAATCTGTCAGAAAGGACTGTTTTTCACTCAGTGGCCCTGCATGAATGGGCATAGGGAACAGAAAATAGCTGAGTATCAGAGAAAGGAAAAAAGCAAACAATTTCTAAAAAATGTCTTGCACATATAAGATGATAATTGATTTCTTTCTTTCTTTTTTGGGGGGATGGGGGTGAGCCTGGTGATTGAACCAGGCTCAGTGCAATGGGCTTCAGTGCAATGAATGAATCAAGATTTGAAGTTGGTATGTGTTGGTATATAGGGTTTTTTGCTTGTTTGTTTTGTTTATTGTAGTATTTGGGGCTGAACCCAGGACCTCATTACATGCTAGGGAAATGGTCTACCACTGAGCTGCACCCCTTCCCCTGTTTTATTTTATTTTATTTTGAGACAGAGTCTCACTAATTTGTGCAGGCTACCTCTGGGCTTGAACTCACAATCCCCCCTTAGCTTCTGGAGTTGCTGGGATTGCAAGCGTGTACCACAACACCCAGTATATAAGAAATACATTCTTAATGAGCTGAGGGAGAATCGGTTCTTCTTTAATAAATCAGATATCATATTAAATGCTATTAGTGAAATATACCAAGGGTTGCTATTCCTTAATATGGAAAAGTAGCCTCTGGTGAATCTCTTTTTGCAAATCTGTGACTTCTAATATTCTTTACTAACTGCAGCCCATTTAGTATGGAAAGCCTAATGAGAAGGGTCACACACTTTATCCCAGACCAACGCAGTGAAATCCTTATGACAACTCCTCTCTTGAGACAGGTATACAGCAGACATACACTTCCCTCGCTGGAAGCCTTTAGCTCACCTGTGTGAGAGTTTTGGGCTCCTCCTATGAACATAATCAGGGATTCTGGATTATATTTCTCCAGTAACTTAACCTGGTTAGAAACTCCATGTTACTCTAAAAGTATTTAGCAGAAAGCTCTACTTACTGCTACTCCACTTACTGGGTTGATCAAACAAAATAACTATCATCCTTAAACCAAACACATCAACCAGATTTTAAAGTTCTCATTGGCTTAGTCAGGACTTCTCCTAGTATCAATGTACTGTCATTTGGGCCCAGGGGCTAATCATGGTTTTTCTTGCAATAGCCCATAATTAACTAGAATTCTTATAAAATCAAGAGTGGAAAGATGTCTGGGAGTGTGCATATGGAACCCATAATTGTGCATGGACAGAGCAGCTGAAGAAATTCAGAGAACTCAGAATTCCTCCTCTATAGAACTCATTAGGTAGGACATTAAAAAAATAAAATGCTTCTTCAGCTTTAATGTGTCCTCCAATCACCTGAAACTCAAATCCAGGACTTCAGTGCACGTTAGGCACTTACCCTCCACCACTGAACTAATCCCCAGCCTGAAGTTTCTGTTGAAAATGCAGATTCAGATTCAGAAGGTCTATGATGGGACTAGACTCATACATTCCTAGCAAGCTTTAAGATAATGCCCATGCTGCTGCCCACACTTTACACCCAGCACAGATGGAACACAGCACATATTGAAATTCTGAAATAAAAACTGTAGAGTTCAGTTTCTTTGCCCCCACCCCATAGTTACCTGTGTAAGCATCACAAATGTCAGCTAAAGTGCATTTAAATCAAGTTGCAAGCAATTATGGTTATCAGGGGATGGGAGTAAAAATGAAACTTTTTGGCCATCCAATAAACATTTTCCTTCACATGGGACCAAATGATGCAGAATTCTGTGCTCCTACTTTGAGGCTGTATCAACAGAAGGGTTAATGATCTGGGAAGTGGCTTAACCTTTAAAGAGCCACTGGGAAAATGCTGCTGAGATGGGCATTAATCAGAAGCCCCTAGGAAGGTAATCTTAAATTACTTCTCTTAGAAAGGTTCTGTTTAAAGGCTCTCTAACTACTTTGCATAGTTTATACCATGAACTCTGACATTACCAAATAATAAAATGGAAGACAAGTACTTCAATGTCATCAAGCTGGAGGAATACTTCAGGTCTATATTATGAAATAGCAAGATGAAGTGTAAAAAGACCCATTCACTTGGTAGGGTCAACAGCCAAGCTATGAATGAACGAATAACAAAGGTCTGAACATCAAAAGTCAGGCATAGAGATCCTCTCCTGAAGCAATTACAGTATGCCAAACTCCCACAGAAACACCAATGGGGAGGACATTTGGACAGGACATGGCACTTACTCATCAACAATAGATAGGACAACTAGAGGAGCCGAGAAGGGTTTACTTAGGTGAGACACCACCGTTTGCCATTAACTTTGTGTCAATTACTGTTTCAAAAAGCAAAATAAAAAAAATCTGAGGAAAGAACAGATTGAACTCAGGATTACTCAGAAATAAACTCCATTCCACATGGTAAAATATTGTGTGTTGAGACTGGACAATTCAGCTTTATGTCTGCATATTTACATTTAATAAGAGATGGCAAAACCCTAGGAATATGGTTACAGCATACAACTATCTTTGATATCTAAAGCTTCAGAGCCATGAAGAGAATTCTACTAGTAAATGGATACACAACAAGTAAACCCTCCAGGGCTGCATATGTTTTCTTGTCTAGTGATTAGAAACCTAGAAGGGGGAGAAAGAACAACATAGACTCAATTTAAAAATCTTTAACATTTAAAAAGATGAAAAACATTCAAAATATAGCTTTTTTTTTTCTTTTGCCTTACTTGGGGGTTGAACTCAGGGCCTCAAATATACTTTGCAAGTGCTCTGGCACTGAGCTGCACCCCCAGCCCACTTTTTACTTTTTATTTTGAGTCATGATCTGACTAAGTTATGCAGGCTGCCTCTGGCCTCGAACTCATGATCTACCTGCCTCTGCCTCCGGAGTCTGAGATTACAGGCTGGCACTACCACATTTGGCAGATAAAAATGTTTTAAAAAGACACTTCACAAGTTTAAGAATATCTCATACTGTATGCCTAAAGAATTTCAGAGAAATATGTTGTTGTTGTTAGGTGCCGTGAGTCGGTATCCGACTCATAGCGACCCTCATAGGGTTTTCAATGGCTGACTGTTTCGGGATTGCCTTGGGAGTGGATTGTCAGGTCCTTCTCCCATTTTTGCGGTGCTGGGAATTGAACTCGGGACTTCAGAGACTGCAGCGCAGCGCTCTACCAACTGAGCTAAATCCCAGCTCAGAGAAATATAGCCTTTGTATAATAATAGATTAAAGATGCGATAATAAAACAAAAGATTAATATGTGGTGTGAAAAGGAGGCTTACTGAGAATCACACATTTTTGAGAAAGAAAAATAAAAGATTTTTTTTAAAAAAACTACAGACTTAATGCCAGCATTAAAAAGCATATTTGAACATTTCAGAAATTAAATCAGTGTTATGGGGGGCAAATTTGAAAATATTTCAGAATTCACCTGAAAATGAAAAGAGATAAAAACGAAATCCTGAAGATTTACATTGAAAAGAAAGAATAACGATGGAACATATAGATAATTGATATTTCTGAGGAAAAGAGCAAATCAAACAGGAGTGATAACTTAAAACAGGATAGATAAGAACCTTTCTAACATTGAATCAAATCATAATTCTGCAGATTAAAACCACCCAGAAGTACATGTGGGAATATAAATAAAAGATTAATTTTTACATTTAACCTGCTGGAATTTTTGACTCTGGAGCATAAAAAGAGATGGCTACAGTATCTGCTCTGGTTGTTTTTGTAGCAGAACAAACTACTTCAGTACTGAAACCAATAACCACTTTATTACGCTCAGATTCCATGGGTCAAGAATTTGGAAAGGGCTCAGTGAGGGTGGGGTAAAAGAGCAAATGCAACCAGACAAAGATGTGATTTTATTCAGGCTTTGTCAACTGCAAGAATATTCATTATTTGGGACTACTGTAGAGAGAAGGAAAGGGGATTGGAGATTTTTCAGGAGTTATCCACATGTTTTATGGGAGTCCTGAGGAGGGATAGAGGGGGTCCCATCCTGGAATATATGAGGGCAGAGTGGTGCTTTTTGCTTTGTTGGTTCCTGACACAAAAATTGGGAGGGCTTCTCATCTGTTACTACGTGCTGAGAATCCAGGGCTCTGTTGTTAGGTGCCACAGAGTTGGTGTGCCACTCATAGCAACACTACACACAACAGGCGAAAGAGTATTGTTAGCGCTTCTCTGCTATTCAAGGGTTTTCAATGGTGGATTCATTTTTGGGAGTGGGCTACAGGGTCCTTCTCTCAAGCCTACAGCACCTGGTGTTCCCAGGTGGTCTCCCATCCAAGTACTAACCAGGCCTGAGGCCACTTAGCTTCCAGAATCTGATGGGATCGGACGCCATAGTGGTACGGCTACAGGCAGGGCTCTGATAAAGTTCAATAGTGTCAATGGCCTATTTCTGCTCTGCAATTTGTGGAAATTTAGCTGGGAATATCTGATGGCTTGAGATGACTGTGACCAGAAGGTAGTCTCATGTGAAGCCTTTTTTAATGGCACACCAGGCGCTTTGGGCAGGAGAGACAGAGAGGGTGCTAGACTGCGAGACAGAGGGTGAGCTCCCTATGGAGTATGGCTTCTTTGCAGCCTGGCAACCTCAGGTATCAGGGTGATGGTAGCTTCATAGAATGTATTTGGGAGTGTTCCCTCCTTTTCTATTCTTTGGAATAATTTGAGGAAGACAGGTATTGTATCTTCTATAAAAGTTTGGTAAAATTCTGCTGTGAATCCATCCGGACCTAAACTCTTCTTTGTTGGGAGACTTTTAATTAACTTTTCTATTTCTGTATATGTAATGGGCTTGTTTAAGTCAGTTATGTCTTCTGGGGTTAGTTTTGTTAAGTCACATGTGTTGATACATTTGTCCATTTCTTCTGCATTTTCATATTTTTGGGAATACAGTCTCTTGTAGTAATCCCTGACAATTTTTTGTATTTCATTGAAGTTGGTGGTTATGGACCTGTTGTCTTTCATAATCCATACTACGTTAGATTTTTCCTTTTTCTTTTTGATGAGGTTAGCCAGAGGGGTGTCTATTTTATTAATCTTTTCAAAGAACCAGCTCTTAGTCTTATTAATGTTTTGAATTATCTCTTTGGATTCTAATTGTGATATTTCTCCCTTTATTTTTGTAATTTCCTTTTGTGTGTTCCTTTTAGGATTGATTTTTTGTTGGATTTCTAGTGTCTTAAGCTGTGTCATTAGGTCATTTATTTGGCTCTTCTTTATTTTATTGATGAAGGCACTTAATGCTATAAATTTCCCTCTTAAAACTGCCTTTGCTGTATCCCATATGTTTTGATATGATGTGTTTTCATCATCATCTGATTGTATGAATTTTTTAAATTCCAATTTGATTTCATCAACGATCCATTGGTCATTCAGTAGTGTATTATTCAGTCTCCATGAGTTTGTAAAGTTTCTGGAATTATTCATGCTCTTGAGCTCCAATTTTATCCCATTATGATCTGATAAGGAACAAGGGATAATTTCTACTTTTTTGTATTTGTTGAGGGAGTTCTTATGGACTAGCATATGATCTATCTTAGAAAACGTACCATGTTGAGCTGAAAAGAATCTGTATTCCTCATTGTGTGGATGAAATATTCTGTATATATCTTTGAGATCCAACTGGTTTAGGGTGGAGATTAGATTTGATGTTTTTCTGTTGATTTTTCATTTTGATGACCTTTCTCTTGATAAAAGTGGGGTATTGAAGTCTCCCATTATTATTGATTCTGGTCCAGTAAAGTTCTTTATATTCCATAAAGTTTGTCTTATAAAGCTAGGTGCCCCTATGTTTGGGGCATAAATATTTAGGAGCGTTATGGATTCTTGATCGATTGTTCCTTGTATTAAAATGTAATGTCCTCCTTTGTCTCTTCTAAGTAGTTTTGGAATGAAATTTAATCTATCTGAAATTAGAATTGCAACACCTGCTTTCTTTTGCTCCCCCCCTCCCCGTAGGTATACATTTTCCCAGCCTTTAACTCTCAGTTTATTAAGTCTTTGTGAGTTAGATGAGTTTCTTGAATACCATATATTGATGGTTTGTGTTTTTTCATCCAATTAGCCAGTCTCTGTCTCTTAATTGGTGAGTTAAGACCATTTACATTAATAGAGAATATTGAGTAGCATTTATTTGTATATATCCAATTATTACCTGTTACTGATTTATGAATCATGTTTGCTTTGGTCTTGGGTTGCACTCATCTCAGCTAACCAGTTCTTTGATTTCCTTTGTAGGGTTGTCTTAACTCTCCTGGATGTGGTACTTGATTTACAATCCTCTCCAGTGCTGGTTTGGTGGTTGCATATCACTCAAAAGCCTCAATGTCATTAAATGTCTTATACTTCTCATCTATTATCAAAGACAATCTTGCTGGATATATTAATCTAGGCTGGAGATTTTTTTTTTTGTATTTGAATGACCTGTGTCCATTCTTTCTAGCTTTCAATGTTGATATGGAGAAGTCTGCAGTAATTTTAATAGGTTTTGCTTTATAAGTAATAAGGGGTTTCTGTCTTGCTGCTTGCTGGATAGCTTCCCTGGTCTCTAACGACAGCATGCAAACAATGACATGTCTCGAGGATGATCTACTTATGTCAGCATTCAAAGGAGTCCTGAATGTCTCAGTGGTGTATATATCCATTTCCTGTGCTATCTTTGGGAAGTTTTCCTTGAGGATAGCATTTATTAGGTTTTGAAGGCCTCCAGTGGATCTTTCTTCTCCTTCAGGAATGCCCTGAATTCTTAAATTTTGCTTTTTCATTCTATCTGAGTTCTCCTGGAAATCTTTCTTTAAAACCTTTGTCATTGATTCCATTTCTAACTGCTTGTATTTCAGTTCATTTGGGATTTTATTAGGGATTACATTAAATTGTAAATTGCTTTTGGTAATACAGCCATCTTTGCAATATTGATTCTCTTGATTCATGAGCAAGGGAGATCCTTCCATCTTCTAGTATCCTCTGCAATTTCTTTCTTTACTGTTTTGAAGTTTTCCTTGTAGAGATCTTCATAGTCATCTATTAGATGGATACCTAAATATTTAATTTTTTGCTGGGCCATTGTAAATGGGATTATTGTCTTAATTTCCTTTTCTTCCTGTTCATTATTGGTGTAATGGAAGGCAATAGATTTTTGCATGTTAATTTTGTATCCTACTTTGCTGAGCAGGAGAAGGATGTGGCAGTCCACTCTTGAAGCAATTCTAAAACAATCAGCCATTGAAAACTGTATGAGGGTCACTATATAAGTTAGACCTGACTCAACAGCACCTAACAACATCTTTTAGGTAAAGAATCATGTTGTCCACCAATAAGGATAATTTGACCTCTTCTTTGCCTATCTGTATCCCTTTGATTTCTTTCTCTTGCTTGATTGCTCTGACTAGGACTTAAATTACAATACTGAATGAGAGAGAAGATTGTGGATGTCCTTGTCTAGTTCATGATCTTAGAGGAATGGTTTCAATTTTTCCCTGTTTAGTGTGAAATTGGCTGTGGGTTTGTCATAGATGACCTTTATGATGTTGATGTATTTCCCTGTTATGCCCATCTTCTCCAGGAGTTTTATCATGAAAAGTTATTGTACTTTGTCAAATGTCTTCTCAGCATCTATTGAGATGATTATGTGATTTCTGTCTTCAAGCCTCTTGATATGTTGAATTACATTGATTGATTTTTGTATGTTGAATCCACCTTGCATCTATGGAATAAAGCTCATTTTATCAATGGTGTATGTCTTTTTTTATGTGTTGCTGAATTCAGTTTACTAGAATTATTAAGGATATTTACATATATGTTAAATATGGAAATTGGTCTGTAGTTCTCTTTGTTTGAAATATCCTTGCCTAGTTTGGGTATCAGCATAATACTGGCTAGATAGAATGAGTTTGGAAGTGCCCCTTCCTTTTCAACTTCGTGAAATAGTTTGAGAATAAGTATTAATTCTTCTTTGAAGGTTTGATAGAACTCTGATGTGAGCCCATCAGAATCTTGGCTTTTCTTTGTTGGAAGACTATTGCTGTCTCTATATCAGTGAATGTAATGGATCTATTTAAGTTACTTATGTCCTCTGGACTTAATTCTGGTAATTCATATGTATTAATGAACTTTTCCATTTCTTGTGTATTTTCATTTTGGGGGGAGTACAGTTTCTCAAAGTATTCCCTGACGATCTTCTCAATTCTGTTGTTATCAGTGGTAATGGTCCCATTCTCATCTCTAATTCTTTAAATTTGTATCTCTTCTTTCTTTCTTTTGGTGAGACTGTCTAGGGCATGTCTATTTTACTTAACTTTTTGAACAACCAGCACTTAGTCTGGTTAATCCTTTGAATTGTCTTTTTGGATTCTAATTGGGAAATTTCTACCTCAATCTTTATAATTTCTGTCTGAGTGTCCCTTTTGGGATTGCCTTGTTGTTGGCTTTCTAGTGCCTTAAGATGTGTCATTAGGTATTTAATTGGGCCTTTCCTAACTTATTGATGAAGGCACTCATGGCTATAAATTTCCCTCTTAGAATTGTCTTTGTTGTATCCCACAAATTTTGATACGATGCATTTTCATCCTCATATGATTGCAGAAATATTTTATTTTCCTCTTTGATTTCTTCAATAACTCATTGATCATTCAGCAATGTATTATTGAATCTACATGAATTTGTAACATTTCCAAAATTCTTCTTGCTTTTGAGTTCTTATTTTATTTCATTGTGATCTGATAAAGTACAGGGGATAATGTTGATTTTATTGTATATGTTGGGCCCATTTTTGTGGACTAAAATGTGGTCTATCTTAGAAAAAGTTCCTGTGGTGCTGAGAAGAAAATGTACGCAATACCTAATGGATGGAATATTTTGTAGATGTCTGTAAGATCCAATTAGCCTATGTTGTTGTTAGGTGCTATTGAGTTGATGTCCAACTCGTAGCAACTCTATGTACAACAGATGAAACATTATTGCCAGTGCTTCTCTGCTATTCATAGGGTTTTCAATAGATCATTGTTTTTGGGGAGTGGTTTGTTTGGTCCATCTACCAAGTCTATAACACCTGGTGTTCCCAGGTGGTCTTCTACCCAAGTACTAACCAGATCTGACCCTGGTTAGCTCCTGAGATCTGATGGGATCAGATGCCACAGTGGTACATGCTAATTAATTCCATTGTTTCTTGGTTGATTTTTTTTTTTTGCCTTAATAGCCTGTACCTTGAAAGTAAGGTATTGAAATTTCCCATAATTATTGCGTCTGGCCCAATGTATTCTTTTATCTCCAATAAAGTTTGTTTTATGAAGATAGGTGCCCCTGTATTTGTTAAAAATATTAAGTACCATTATATGTTCCTGGTTCAGTGCTCCCTTTGCTAATGTGTAGTGTCCTTCTTTGTCTCTTCTGATTAGTTTGGAACTAAAGTCTAAGTTGTCCAAAATTAGTATTGCAACTCTTACATTTTTGTTTCCCATATGCTTGGGATATTGTTTTCCAGCCTTTAATTTTCAGCTTTTAATTCTCTTTATGGATGAGTCTCTTAAATGCCATATATTAAGTGTTTATGGTTTTTAATCCAATTGGCCAGGCTATGTTTCTTGATTGGTGAATTAGGACCAGTTACACTGAGAGTGATTATTGAGAGGTTCTTATTAATTTACATCAGTTTGATACTTGTTACTGTTTTTAATTCATATTTGGATTATTTTTTCTTATGTTCCCCTCATGTTTATTATTCATTCCTTTGATCTTATATTTGGGATTGTCTTACCTCCCCCATCTACTGTGTTTTGTTGAGGATCCTCTGCAATGCTAGCTTGGTGGCTGTGAATCATTTAAACAAGCCAGTATCATGGAATATTTTATCCTCTCCATCTATTTTAAAAGATATCTTCTCTGGGTAATGTAATCTTGGTTGGCAGTTATTCATTTTCAGAACTTAGGTGGTATCTGTCCAAGCATCCCTTTTGCTTTTTAATGTTGTTGTTGAGAAGTCGACTGTTATTCTGATGGGTTTGCTTTTGTTAATGAGTTGGCATTTCTCTCTTGTAGTTTTAGAAGAGATAGAAGTCACACAGTGCCAGAAGTGGTGAATAAGGTAGATGAAGATACACCATAATGTTTTTATTTGACAGAAACTGCCATAGCAGAAGTGATATGTGACACAGTGCTTTATCACAATGAAGGATGAAACTAAAGACACTTATGAAATATTTCCAGAACTGCTGCAGAAGGCAGCAAAAACAATGAGATATATGTGCTCAAAGCCAGGGGGAGTATTTTGAGGGGAACTAATAGCCACATGTATTTTACTCTAATAAGTTTTTAAATTTAAACATGCATCATATTTTTATTATATCTCATACATATATTAGATTTAAGAAATTGCCATCTATGATTGTGGGGGTTGGCAAGTCCAAAATCTATATGGAAGCCCAGCATGCTGGAGACCCAGGAAGGTACTGATGTTGTGGTTTTGAGTCCAAAGGTAGTCTGAAGTCAGAATTCTTTTTTTTTTAGTGAGGTGGGGAAACTTCTTTTTTTATTTTGTTTTGTTTTGTTTTTGAGATGTTCAACTAATTGAAAAAGGCCTACCCACCCTGAGGAAGGAACTATGATTTTTTCAAAGCCTACTTATTTGCACGTTTGTCATAACTAAAAAAATGCCATCACAGTAGCTTCTGGGCTGGTGTTTGATCAAAAACTAGATACCATCACCTAGCCAGTTAATGTTGTTATTCTTGTTGTTAGGTGCCATTAAGTTGGGGTCCAACTCATAGTGACCCTCATAGGGTTTTCAATGGCTGATTGTTTTGGGATTGCCTTGGCAGTGTATTGCCACATTCTTCTCCCATAGCCAGTTAATGGATGAAATTAATCATCACATTATTCTTCCTGGCTCTTAGTTTCAACTCAAGTTGGAAAGTTGAGTTCACCTGTGACTAGTCTTCTCAGGCTAGTTGTCCAAAGGCCTCTCTATGCTTTATGTTGTCTTGTACTCTCTGTCTGTTGTGGGGAAAGCTTTTGCTTCCTTTTCTTCCTCTTGCCCACCATACAAAAGCCAACTACTAACAATAAGCCCCATACCATTCCAGGTGTACTAAATTAATTAACTTATTTCTCACACTATCACTGTAAGGTAGGTATAATTATTATCTCTTCTGAGAAGAAAATGAAGCAAATGAGGAGTAACTTGCACAAAATCACATGGCCTTACTCAACAGAGCTGGGATTTTAATTAGGCATTTTGTCCACAGACTCCAGTAACTTCGTACTGTTTGTCAGATATAAGTAAATGCTCCCTTTAAATGACTAGCTCACCTTCTTTCAATCAACAGTGACAATGCACTAATATTTTCAAATACTTTGTTAAAATTACAATGAATGTGGCAGACATCTGTCAACTCGAGTTAGAACCTTTGGAAGTGCCATGGAAGAGCAAGCTGGTGAACTATTAATTGTCTTTATAAGGTGAAGCTGGGAGAGGGGGAGTGCAAGGATCTTGGACTTAAGGAGCCTAATGTGGAGAGCTGAGGGATGGAAATTCTCATTTCAGCATTTCTCTATATTCTTTGAGAGAAGAATAAAGGATATGCTTGCATGTTTCAGCAGCAATAATGCCTTGTTTTAGTACTGTGCTGCTAATATCTAAATCATTGGATAGTCCCCGACATTGTCAATGTTGAAAAAAAATGTTATAAACCAGAAAAGCATAAATAGTGGGAAACAAATAGTGTTTCTATTTACACACTTTGTCTTTTTCTCCTTCTTGCCTCCCTCCTCTTTACCCTCAGATTTCTGTTCTGTGCCTTTTAATCTATTCCCCTTTACATTTCTTTGAATACAATAATAAAAGCTTGTGCATACATTTTTGCTTCTTCTCCCCCCACAAATTGGTGCTTGAAAGTCAATAAATCAAGAAGAGAAGAGTAGAAAGGAAATTTGGAGGAACTAATCATTATACAAAGGAGAGTCACAGGTCTCCAAAAACTGTCCCCTGTTCCAGAGGACCTTCCTGCTGTCTCCCCTTCCTGGTCTTAGATGGGAGCAGATGCCTCTGCTGGCTGGCCATCTGTTTGGACATGTGTGAGGGCATCCTATGGCTTCTGCGTGAGATCTATTGGCCTGCTTCAACAGTGTGCCAGATTGTGTATATGAAAATGTAGTGGCCAAGAGGGATCTGCCATTATCCACTGCTCTCCTATTTGCTCCCTTTCCTTTTCCTGGAGTCTATTTTTAAATAGAATTTGCACATTGTGTGTTATGGCCTCACTCCTAAAATTCAGCCTTTGGGAGAGGGGCCGTAGAAGCCAGAAAGCAAGAAAGATATGCAAGATCAAAGATGTGGGGAAGAACATTATTTTTAATAAGGCATGAGTCTGGGCCAGAGACCAACAGTTTTATAACTCGTCCTCCATAAGAGGCACCTGGAAATATCCCTCCACTCTTCCCTCTCCGTCAGCATGGCCTCTTTCTAGTCCCCCTGTCTGAACTAGAGGTTTAGCTAGAATGTGACCGGGGACTTCACTATGGATCTCTCCTGAGGTCCCTCATTTCCAAACATTAGAGTAAGCTGTCCTGGAACACTTGGTAAAACAGGGATTAAATGCCAGTCTGCGTGCTTGTGCTTAATTATCTTGTTAGGAACACACTAGCTCACTGCATTAAAATGCAAATTTTTGCATTTGAGATTTTTATTGAATTTGATAAGTCAAATGATTGCTTTATACTGGAAAGGTTCGGAACTGATTAACTGTAGAAGCACAAATGAGCAACAATGGGACAACTGTCTCCTTGACTCATAGAGGATCCACCCCTTCCCTAGCTATTATTCCTTTTCTTACATTTTATATCTCCTCTTGTGACACTGGGATCATTTTGCTAATGAGAAAGAAGAAGACAAAGAGCACTTGGAAGAGTGGATTGCAGACTGGTGCTCCTTGAGTCTGGATGCTAACCATGATGTCAGTGATTTTCAATTGCAAGGGTGTATGTATTTTACAGCATTACACACACATACACACACCCATATATACACACATCTATACTGTGTTGTTGTTGTTGAATGCCATCATTGAGTCCTGCTGAACTCACAGTGACCTTCATAGGGTTTTCAATGGTTCATTGTTTCAGCATTATTTCGGGAGTGGGCTGCTATATCTTTCTCCCATTTGTGTGGTGCTGGGGATCAAATCTGGGTCTTCAGAAAGGACAGGGCAGCACTCTACAAACTGAATTAAACCTCAAATCCACCCCTACTATATACATACAAAATTTCATGAAATTGTACTTTCCCTTATCATTGTATTTGATTTTCTATTCTACTCCATTTTATTCTATTTTTTTTCTTTTTAAAAAACATGTAAATGATGGTTGCACCCTCATTAATACTCAGTGGTAAATCTTGGTCCTCAATTCAAATAAATTTTTAAAAAGAGAAAGAAAATTCTGTTAGAATTTGTTCCCATTCATGGTATTTCTGAGCCTCATTAAACCCCCAAATGAATGCCAAAAACAATTTCTGCAGTCCAAAGTGCCAATCAGAAAGGGTCAGGCTAAAACCAGATAAAGTGGCAGAGTTGAGAACAGCATCATAAGTATGCCATGAAAATCACCAAAGATAGCAAGCTTGGTGGCAGCAAGTATTTCCTGGCCTGTGGCATTAAGTTTAAGATGATGCCGCCTTCCAAGGGCACTTTACATCCACACATGCAAGTGCTGGCTGTGTTCAAATGATTTTCGGGCACTGCTTCCTTCACCACGGTTCTGCTTAGGTCCTCACACCAATGGGGGTCTTGAGAGGAGAGATGACCTCATGTTCAGTGCCAACCATGGCTATCATTTTTCTCTCTACCTTCCAGACTCAGTTAGCCACTATTACCTTTCATGACATCCTTTTGTGGTAGACAGATCTGTTTTACAGACACTGGCTTTTCAGAAAACATGCACCCTTTGTCAAAAGTAGTCCTCAGTTAATTTCAGGCCCCAAACATTGAATGTCAAACATTCTGACAAATACAGATATGTGTTGGGTGAATGACTTTTCCTGGTAAGACATGAAGAAGATGTCCATTCATCCCAGATACAGAGAGGGCACAAGCCAGTTTCAACGTGACTAATCAGTGAGTTTATTGGGGCTGCTTAGCAGGGGAATTCATAGACAGCTACACCCCCAAGAAGAATCCGTCCAAGGAAGCACTGGGAAGGAGTTCTGTCCATATAGTTCTCTCTCAACATTGGGTTACTTATAAGAGCAAGTCTTACTCGCTCTCCCAGCGTTGGAGTGCCTTAGAAGACTCCTCAGCAGGCTAACAGACAGAACCCCACCAAAGAGTCCCATGCCCAGCCAATCATTTCTGTTTTATATAGTTTTGGGAGGCACCTGGGAGGAAGGGGGCTTCCAAGGGCCTCATGAGAGTTTTGTGGCCCTCTGCCATTACAGGCCCAACTCTTAGCTGGGTAGTTGAGTTCATTGCCATGACTGGCAGCCAAGGTCTTCTGGAAGTCACCACCACTGTTTACTTTAAGACGGTGTTAGTCACATCTATCCTGAAGGAAACTGTCACAGTACCTAGGGAAATTATAAAATCCTAGAGAGAAGGAAGAGAAAAGTGGGGTGGAGGGAGGGAAGAAGGAAAGTTGGAAAACATTGTTAGATACCTTCTCATTAGAACACAGTGTTAGACATATTATTTTATTTACACAAGCTCATTTTTTTCCATGCCAGGAGGCTGAACCAAGGGCCTTATCCATACTTTACCACTGAGCTGCACCTACAGCCTTTTATTATTTATTTATTTATATCTTGAGACAGAGTCTTGCTAAATTATGCAGGCAACCTCTGGCCTTTAACTTGCAATCCTCCAGCCTGTGCCTCTTTAGTTGCTAGGATTACAGGCCACCGTGCCTGGCTAACAACTCCATTAAAAAAGATGGTGGTATTTTCTGTTTATATGAAAAGGAACTTCAGTAAGGCTGAGCTAGATTTTCCAATGCTGTATAGCTAGTAGGTGGTGTGGATTAAAACAGTCATGCTTGGGCACCTAGGACATGCCTTTCCTAAAATTCATATGGGCAGATGTTAAGTCTCATTTTGGATCACTGAGCTCATCAACAAAAACAAAAAATGCCCACACTTGATATTACGTTTCCACACTCAGAATTGCCCTCTACTGAACACCAAAAATCCCTAAAGAGACATTTGTGATGGAATGGAAGCTGAGTTGGAGACGAGGAGACTGAGTTTCCAGATTACTTGATAGGTCAGGCAAGATATTCCCTTTGGAACTGTAGTAAAGAAGAGAAAAAGAGAAAGGAAAGAAAGTGGGATCAAGGAAGGAGAGATTTAATTAGATACACCACTCAAGGAGTAAAAAATATAAGCTACTTACTCTTGGATAATGAGGGTTATAGGGTTGATTCCAAATCTATGGTTAGCTTCATTTTCTATCCTTGTATCTGTGATCACTATTCACTCTACATTCACACTTGACAGATTTGGACTTTGCTCCTGATTGGTTCTGACATGACCTCTTTTCAACAACTCGCCCTGAAAAGCTTTCCGTCAAATCAATCTCATGTTTTTATGATTGTTACTTCATGTTTTTATACAAGGAAGTTACCTATTTATAATCGGAAAACAAAGAGAAACAGTTTTACTGTGGTTTGGGAAATGCTCCCTAGTAGAGGGCCTTCTGCCAGGTGCTAATTGCATTCCTATTGTATTTTGGCTTCATGCTTCCCACACTAGGGAGAAGAAGAAAGGTGGGGAGGGTGGTTGAAGATAATTGAACAAGGTGAAAATGAATTCTCATTACATTCCAGAATACAGGAGGGCTCCTTGCATAGGAGAGGGCTGTAAATATGACTTTTAATGAAATTATGACATGGTTGCCAATAAAAGTCATTTACTCTGCAGTATTATAGTTAATTATACACAGCTGGAGCCATTTACAGTGAGTCCCTTGTTAACTTTGCCTTCACTCCGTGTTAACCCTTTCAGCACAGGATCAGCCAGGAAGCAGGCAGTTTTGTACCTAAAGAAACATTAAGTATACAAATATCCCAGATGACTGAAGATGCTTGTCACTAGCTGCAGGAGAACACATCCACTTGACCCTCCCTCAGCATACCTTCCCTTCTAAGACCATGATGGAAGGAGCGCAAATACAGAAGGTAGAGAGACAAATATGCTTTTCTCTTTTTCCTTTTTGAATAATAAAAAAAGTGTAGCTACAACCCTTGATCTGTGGGAAAATTGATAGGCTTAAGCATTTTATTGCCTGCAGTTGTACCACTGTGGTGTCCAAGCCTGTCAAATCTTGGAAGCTCAGCAGGGTGGGTCCTGGTTAGTACTTGGATGGGAGACCATCTGGGAACACTAGGTGCTGTAGGCTTGGGAGAAGAACCTGGCAGCCCACTCCCAGAAAACAATCAGCCATCAAAAACTCTATGAATAGCAGAGAAACACTGACAATAGTGTTTTGTATGTTGTACGTAGGGTTGCTATGAGTTGGACACTGACTCTACAGCACCTCAACAAGCATTTTATTACTAGTGTTAGGAACATTTTGAACACATTTCATATGACTCATAGCTGTACAACAAAAATATCAAATAAAGCAATCATGAGAAAAAGTGAAGTGGCATGTGATCTTTAGCAGTTTAACAGTATTGACAAAAAGCCTGTCCCATCAAATGCCTGGCAGAGATTTCCATTCTGAAAATCTTGCATTCTGAAGTTGTTTGACAATCATAGGAATGCATAGGATAATAGTAATTACAAACTAAGGCACCCTGGTTGGTCATACCAGGGGCAAGGGTGGCAGCTCACCCAAAAAACCCTCTTTCTGGGATATCCCAGAACAACAGGAAGACCTTGTTTTTTATTTATTACAAAAATTTTAACTAGGGTTTCAGTTTTCTATCTTCATTCTGGAGCCTAAGTTGTCTTAAAATCAAGGGTACTACCTTGTATTATTTTTTACTGTATTGTGCAAGAAGGACGACCTGACTCAGTGACCAAAAAATTTGTCCTAGGGTCCTTTTAGTAGTGATATGTGTTCATCAGTTTTCTGTCCATGAACATTTAGCTCTCAAAGTCACTGAAATGCAGTAGTTACTAAATGTGCTTAGCCTAGCTTTTTATGTGTGTGCTAGTCTAGATAAAATACCTGAGAAAGACAACTTAAGGGAGAAAAGATTTATTTTGGCTTGTGGTTTCAGACATTTCAGTGCATGATTTCTTGGCCCAGTCACCATGGGCTTGTGTTGAGGCAGGACATCATGGCAGAGAGCATGTGGTAGAAAAAAGGTCCTCACCTCATGGTGACCAGGAAGCAGAGAGGAAGAAGCTAGGGGAAAAAAAAATCTTCAAATCATGCCCTCAGTGACCTACTTCCTCCAAATAGGCCCCACCTCTGAATAGCCCATGAAGCTATGAACTTATCAATGGATTAATCCATTTATGAGGTCAGAGCCCTCATGATCATGTCACCTCTCAGTGGACAACCCTGTGATCACTGATGCCCAACCCTGATACTCCACACTGGGGACCAAGCATTCAACTCTTGAGTCTCTGGCAGATATTCCAGATGCATACCCTAACAGTACTTCATAGACATCTTCACTGGGTATGCTCTAATTGGCTCTCAGCATGAGATGCCCTGTACAGTAATGGTAGAATCTTGCTGAGTCTGTTTCTGTATTATTTCTGGTTCACAACTCTGTTGTTATCTGGTTTATTTTTTGCTTTATGACCAACTATTAATTATGAATGACAGAATTATTTCTGACACTAATTAATGGCCATCTGCTTTCTTTCACCCCAGTGTTAAATGCTAAAAGATTGATTCTGTATTGTATGTCTGCAGGATTTTACCAAAATCCCATTGACTCTGGTCTTCCCTTGTTTTTTCACCTGTTTCAAAGGAGCAACTATCTTCTGAGATTACAAGCATCATAATGGAGAAAATTGCTCTGTCCTATATTATAAATCATTAATCTCTTCCTTTGAAAGCAGGTAGCATGGGGCAGCCCAGAAAGAATCCTCTACTTGCTTGCCTGTGTCTCCCCAGAAAGGGTCACTTGCACACTCCCCTTTACATTCGCTTCTACATAAGGCTAAATTTTCTGATGCTGTTGGTTTTCTCTGTGTCTATAAGTGAGAAAAGTCTCTCTCTACCCTGTACAGAGGAAAGAGAATTACAATAAATCCTCTGTTTACACTTATAGTCCCTTCCTATCTGTTGTTGTTGTTGTTGTTGTGTTCCGTGGAGTCAGTATCCAACTCATAGCGACCCTCATAGGGTTTTCAATGGCTGACTGTTTTGGGATTGCCTTGGGAGTGGATTGCCAGGCCCTTCTCCCATTTTTGTGGTGCTGGGAATTGAACTCGGGACCTCAGAGACTACAGTGCAGCACTCTACCAACTGAGCTAAATCCCAGCCCTTCCTATCTGTAGGCAGACTTTTTTCAAGGGTATGCTTGGATGTTTGGACATGGGAATCTGTTCTACTTCCATACTCCATGACTATCTGAGACAAACATGCAAATCTACCATTAAAGTGGGAAAATCATATGCAAATACTTAAATAAATGAATACACTGGTATGACTTGGAGAACAGAGTACTTGGCTTGGGTTGTATAGAAGCTTGTGGATGAACCTGAAGGATGATGAAGCAGGAATGCACATGGAATTGATACAGCTTATGTGAAGTCTAAACAGCTCTCATTAATGACATCTTCCTGGGAAGTTCAAGGATTTTTGTACAATCTGGCTTTTTCTTTCTTTTTATCTTGAAAGGTTTCAAGGTTAATATATCTGAGAATAAATTTAAAAATCTCGTACTTAGTAACTTGGTATCCAAAGATTCCTACTCAGAGTTCAAAACCAGGGAAAAGAGCCTATTCCCAATAAAGGACACACCAAAACTCTCCCAAATGGCCAAAGATTCTGATAATTAATTTAATGTATAGTTTAAAACATTTTCTGAATATATCTCTGGTATACCTTACCCTGGTGGAGATTAAAAAGTTAAAATGTCTGAAATTTAAAAGATAGAAGGAAGAAATTATAGGGCTAATGCTTAAAATGTACTGTTCTTTTAAGGAAAACTTCTCTACCAGCTCAGGAACAGTCAAATTGTGCTGGCAGCGAAAGATAACCAGGTAAGAAACAAACAACAAAAAAATACAAATGCATATACTAACAAATGCTAACACCAATTGGTCATGAAAATGATCTAGTGAAAACTTAATTACAGTTTTGGCACATAGTAACTCAAAGCAGAAATATTAAATGGTACCAGTTTATGTAATGTAGCTATTAAATGAGAGAAATATTTTGATAAATTAGATGGATTTACTAACTCCAATTTGAAACATTACATAGTATCTTTTCCCTAATTTTATCACGAGGCATAAAATAAAATAATATTTTATATGGGACTGGGTATTTTATAAGGAAATCCATCTGATTTTTCATCTCCTAAATTCTAAGGCTGTTTTGAAAACAGATAGACATTTTTTTCCAAACTATCCTATTTAATGTTAACTGAATACATACATATATATTTAACTAATTGAATTATAATTAATGTCTGTTTAAAAATCAGATTTGTGAATTTTAGAATGTTTAGAATTTTAGAATGTGAATTTAGAATGTTGCAAATCATCTGGGGTTATTTCCTCTACTTACACTGTCTGAATAAAATTTAAATGTCACCTCCCTAACAAAATATCCTTGTCTATATAAAACTAATTTGCTCTTTATAAACCTCCAATTAAAATGTTGCTATTGTTGTAGAGACATTTTCTGATTAGGTTAATACATATATTGAAGCTAAAGTTCAAGACTTTACGTTTATGATCTGAGTACATATTTGTGTAAAGGCATGTTGAACTTATTAAACAAGAAGGTTTATAAATGATAAACAAATTGATAATTAGTATTAAAGTATTCAATTTTAACAATACATTGTAAAAGTCATTATTTACAAATTCTCTGTAATCTTCCCACCCAGAGGAATCCCCTGCCCACTGACATACTTTTGTTCAAGAGCTCTTTAATATTTGTGTGTAATTTTGATGAATTTTATCAGGCTCAGGATTTTTTGAGGTATAACATACATATTTTAAAAACACCCCATTTGTAAATACATAGTAATGAATTTTGTCAAATATGTACACCTGTGTCATCATCCCCACAGGCAAGATGAGCTTTGCATCGACCCCAAAATGTTATTTGTACTCCTCTGCAGCTCTTCTCCCTACAATCTTTGTTCTAGATAATGGTTGATACACTTTCACGACTCTAGGTTTCATTACTCTTTTCTAGAATTTCAGGTACTTCAGTTTATGTAGTACTAGGTTTTTTGTGTCTGGTTGCTAATGGAGATCATCATGGTTTCACAATTCATTTGTACTCTTGGGTGTATCTGTTTGATTATATTTTGTTACTGAGTTGTATTAAATTTTATGGAAGAACACTCATGTATTCATTCTCCTGTTGATGGGCTTTTAGGTTGTTTGTACTTTGGGGCTATGTTGAATAAATCTGCTATGGTTATCTATATGCAAGCCTTTGGTGGGCATGTACTTTTATTTTTCTATAACAAGATAGTGGGCTTTAATGGAAGTACATGTTTAAATTTTTAAGGCACTGCCAAACTCATTACCAAAATGGTATATGAATCATGTTTAAGACAAATAACATTCATTTCTTAAAGGACTAAGTTGCCTCATAATTATAAACTAATTTCACCTAGGTTTATATTAAAACATCATCTTCTAATTAACGAATTAAAATAATAATCACTTTTTATCTTTAGGTGTTACAACTTATGACCACATGCAGACAAATTGTCCTCTGCCAACTCCTTCTTTACCAAATTTTGGTTCAAAATTCAGAATAACAAAATCACAGACTACCATTTTCTCCAAAACTGGGATGCTGAAGCTACAGCCTCATAAATACTTTGAAAGCGCCCTACCACTGAGCTCCACCCTCATCCCTTTTATCATTTTTTATCTTCACATAGAGTCTTGCTAAATTACACAGGCTACCTCTGGCTTTGCCCTTGAGATTCTCCTCCTGTGCCTCCAGAGTTGATGGGATTGAAGATGTGGGCCAACACTGGGCCTGTCTACCATTTGCATTAAAATGATCACTTCCTTAAGGGCTTTTGGATAGCACCCAAAGTTTGCTTCTTCATAAAAGGTAGATTTTGGAAATAATTAGAGCTGTTGTATTCACTGTGTGTTTTTGCATGTTTAAATTATTCAACTTTCTTTAGAGCAGTTTTAGGTTCACAGTAAAATTGAGAGGAATCTACAGAGATTTCCCTGATACTTCCTGGCCCCTACATGAATAGCCTCCCCCATTTCAACATCCCTTATCAGAGTGGTATATTCACTATTACTGATGAAGCTATTTTGGTATAATTAGCATCACCCAAAGACACTCTAGTTTATGTTGAGATTCATTCTTGGTGTTTTACACTCCTCCAGTTTGGATAGTGTTTTAAAAGGCATATACCCACCACAATAGTATCATACAGAATAGTTTCATTGCCCTAAATGTCCTGTTTTCTGCTCCCTTGTAGTCACTATATTTTTAACTAGCTCAGCACTATATTGAGATCAATACTATTTGTCAAGATCCAAATGTGAGAAAAAGCTATTAATCAAAAAGAAAAGCTTAATTATACCTAGGTGAATTAGGTTCAGGTAAAGTGTTATTAATATACATATATTTTAACCATTGTTTATCTTACATGTAAAATAAAAGCCCCATTGTCTTCATATGCAAAGATGAATGCAACAAATTCAAAAAGTTGAATTTTAAAAAAGTCTTATGTATAGGTATGAAATGGCCTTTTCAGTTGGTAATATTTTACTACCTGCTTTACTGGATGTTGGGACAGGGCTGGAAATGTAGGTCACTGAGTCAGACACTGACTTGACTGACAGCACCTAACAGCAATTCATGATATGTTCTTTCCATCATGGTAATCACTGTGTAAAGCACTGTGACATAGTTCTGAGGTATATTCTGATACAGGGTTCTACTCCCCCTCATTTTAATATTATTGGTTACTGTGATTAATAACCATAATTCTTAGGTTTAATATCAATAGGTGCTTCCTGATTTGCCTAAAGGATTTTGATACAAACTTCAAGTCAAACATAGAATCTTATGGAAGAAGCATCAAAACCAAACAAATAAAAAACAAACATAACTTCTGCAAACCCACATGCTAGGTAATCTT
Source organism: Pedetes capensis (assembly GCA_007922755.1). Taxonomy (NCBI): domain Eukaryota; kingdom Metazoa; phylum Chordata; class Mammalia; order Rodentia; family Pedetidae; genus Pedetes; species Pedetes capensis. Next base: position 115,375 of record VMDO01004211.1, read on the forward strand.
AGTGCTGAATGTGGTGGATACTCTGATGCTTCAGGACACTAGATTCGTGGGCACTGGTTTCCTAGGCCAAGCCAGCAGGAAAGATGGCAATTTTGACAAACACCATTTTCCTCTGCTCAGTACTTGCTGAGCCACTCAGATGCAAGTGACAGATGGAGAAGATGCTTCAAAGAATGAAAAAAGGCACCTTTACTGAACAGTTTCCTCCAAAGAATCTCCAACTGAAGTTCAATGTTACTTTTATCCATTCTTGCTTCAGTCCCTCCAATCTGAGTAAAGAAACGGCTACTTTGGGCCATGCTATCACATTTATTTTTGGTGAACTGACAAATCCATAAAGGTCTGAAGAGTATGGAATGAGGAAAATAAAACAAAACAAACAAACAAACAACTCAAAGAACCAACCAAGCAATACAGCCTATCCTAAAGAAGTATCAACCTGGTCTCAGCAATACATTTCATTCCAACCATATGCATCAACATTTTTGTACTGCCAGATTATGTCCCTTGCTAACTGATGGAGTGGGCTCAGAAATCAAGCCATTTAGATGTGCCAACTGGGGTGCTGGCATGCCCTCTCAACAGCTGTTACTTTGTCATTAGAGAAAACAGTGGTGACTTGGTTGTTTTCCTGAGCAGAGTCCTTCAGTTCCTTCTGTGATAAAGTCTTGACCTCCTTCCTCTCCTCATTAAGGTTTTCAAAAGAAATTAAATTATACCCAGGTCTTTAATTTCAGAGTCAGCTCATTTTTCACAGACCTGTAGGGTAGAAAGCAGACACCTAAGTATGTTACCCTGAGAACAAAAAGGAAGGAGAGTTCACCACCTGGAATTTTGGGAAAGAACATCTTCTGTGGGCCTCTTCAGCACATGCAGGTAGAACTGGGACCCTGGCCACAACCTCTCAGATCACATTAGCATTTTTGTGCTCGCTGATTCTTGGTGTGTGTTCCCTTCCCAAAAATGGCAAGTCCTGGCACCTTTCTGATGAAGAGCTGCCCTAGACTGTCAACAGGCCCTTTACATGTACATCTACAAAGCCTGAGTGCCGGGCACTCACACTCACTCTCCAGTCAGCCGTCCTTCATCTATAACTGCAGCAGCCAGGTTAGCTCTGCTGTCCCTCGTCAGGGTGATTCTGAGGTGTGACTTCCTTTATCTTCACACCTCATCTTCAGGATTGAACCATGCTGAGTGTGGGAATTATTTTCATATCCCTCACTTGCTTTCCCTCCATCTTTTCCTGGTCTCTCTCTCCCATCTCTCTACCTATTCTTCCTAGGAACACTTCATCATAAATCATTTTCATGCTATTAAGAGAACGTTCCTTCTCCCAGGGGATATCTCCTCAATGACAATAGCATTTTATCCCAAAGCTTCTTCCATCTCCTTCCATGGGGCAAGATCCTCTTCTTACCACAGGAGGAAGAGGCTCGGCTTTTCTGTCCTTTACCGAGTCCTCGATGTCAGGCACTTCAAGCCTATGGAAAGGTATCTTCTATCCATATTTTGCCAATTTCAGATGGTGGAGGATGGACCCTGGATCCAAGTTTGGGGAAGTAGCTTCTTCCAAGTCCACTTCCGTCTTTCCACCAACTAGAGTTGTAGATAATTATATTGCCCCCAAAGCTCCCTGAAAATGAGCACCTCTCAGTGAAGCAAACCTTTCTTCTTCTTTATTGATTTTTAATGGAATGAACACAGCCTAGTTTTATATGAGAAAATATTCCTCTTTATTAACATGTTTCATCTTGTCCTGGGAAGAAAGAAACAAGGCCATGGTGTTATAGACTTAGAGCCTTACAACTTTTGCCAAAACTTGGTTCATACGACACATTTCACCATTTCTGCCAGGATAGCTCCATCTTGCCAGTGGTGCAGGCCTTTGTCTGTGGTCATCTTCCTGAGGTCCAGATCCTCACACGAATAGAAGCTAGAGACCAGAGACAGATAAACATGGAACCAGCTCTACACACCCTGAGTGTGACCAGGAAGGCCAAGCTGCATCATCCCTCCTGAGCTTGGTTTGGAGGTGTATAAAGTTCTTCGTGGTGAGGAAAGATGTCCTCCTTGTGATACCATGCCAAGAACATTCAAAACCTTACTAAATGACTTATTCCATGATACATGGAAAGAATTATGCAAACACCCACTGGATAGTACAGTACCTTGAGAATAGTTACATTTTTAGTTTTGCTTCTGAAATTTTCAGCCTTCTAAGAAAGAGGGCAAAGTGGCACTGAATCTGAAAACTAAGTCTTGTGGCACAAAAGCTGTAGTTGAGCCCATAGGAGAGACTGGGCGGAAGTAGTATTGACCCTGAGATTTAAAGTGAAAACTGTAGAGTTGGCCTGTTTAAATCCAATCCTTGGAAACAATTTAGTCTATTTTCAAAAGCCCCTGCTAGCACTCAATATTGTTCGAACACCTCTGTTATTAAGATAATCAGATGAAAGTTTCACTATATTTTCAAAGTTAGAACACATTTGTTCTTATGCCAGTAAGGCAGGCACTTCAAGTTCCTGGCATTTATTTCCCTTCATCTTTCATCCCACACCCACAATTTTGGGGAGAAGGTCACTAATCAGCTCAATTTATGCTTTTTTTTAATTTAGTTTTTATTTTTTTGAAGTACTAAGGGGCTGAACCCAGGGCCTTTTTTATACTTCACAAGTGCTCTACCACTTAGCTGTACCTACAGCCCATTTTCAAACATATTTTCAAATCTTGAGACAGGTCTTGATAACTTATGCGGGTTGCCTCTAGCTTTGAACTTCTAATCCTCCTGCCTCTGCCTCCTGAGTCCCTGGGTTTACAGACATGCACCACCACACCTGGTTGTCTTTTTTTTTTTTTCAGCCTCATAGACACTAAATATGGCCAAGGGAGATAGTTTTGGCTCAAGGGTTATAAGTGGTGATCATTAGATGTAATTACCAAGAAGCTTGGAAGGCATAGGTCTAGCTGGTGGCATCTCTTTCATTCCACCCTCCTTCCTTCATGCCAGGAGCACAGTCACTGGTGTAAAGCAGCCATTGTTCAGCCATAAGGTAAGAATAAAGAAAAGCCTTTTAGAATTTCAGAAACCTGGGGCTAGAGGTTAGCTCAGTTTGTAGAGTGAACCTCTGCACTTTCCAAGGCCCTGGATTTGATATTCAGTACTGCAAAAATGGGAGAAGGACATGGCTATTTACTCCAGATACAGTCCTGAAACAATCTACCATTGAAAATCCTATAAAACAGAGAGGCACTGACATAGTACTGGGCATGGCACAGTGTGGGGGAGTGTTTCATCTATTGTACATAGGGTCACTATGACTCAGACCTGACTCAATGGTACCTAACAACCTAACACACTTAACAGATAGAAATTGTACAGCCACTGCTTGCAAGGAAACATTCACCTGATTTTGTAGAAAAAAGATAAGGACCATCATTTGTTACACCAGGTTTCCGTTTTGTTTTGTGTTTCAATTCTGTTGTTCACAACAGAATAAAAATCTCTTACTAGTATAGTCAGTAAATATTTGTCCAACTTTTGGCTTGGTGCTGTGGTTGGAATATGGCTTATTTCCAAGAAAACTCATGTTGAGGTTTGGTCCTCAGTGTGGCAGTGTGGGGAGAGGGCCTTAGTTGGAGTCACTGGGGTCATGCAGGCAGAGCCCATCGGAATGGATTAATGCTTTTGCTGAGAGACTAGTTATGACAAGAGTGGGTTGTTATAAATCAGATTCCAGCCCTCACTGGAAGCCCAGCATATTCCAGCATTATGCTCTTGGCCTTCCCACTCTTCAGAACCACAAGCCAAAATAAACTTCTTTCAGCCCCTGGTATTCTGTAAATGCTACAGAAAATAGACGAAGACACTTGGGAACCTAGAGTCTACAAATATATATCCCTGATGTATCTCTGCCCATTTTTTTGATAGCCCATTGACTTGTCCATGTCTCATTTTATGTAATCAAGAATGAGGGACATTGACATCAGCTCTGCTAAACTAAAGAGAATAGCAGAGCCTTTAAACTCCTTCAAAAACTCCCACCTGCTGACACCTGCTATCAAACTGATTTATATGATTTAACAAATTTTCTGTTAAAATAGCATTATGGAGGGAGGAAGTAATTGGATGGTATTTATTAGACAATATTCTTTAGTGCAAACCCGGCTTTGTTCTAATTGAGTTTTAAGAGCAAAGGAAGGAAAGAACAGAAACCAACCAGGAGCATAAAGGTAAGGCAGAAGGCAGCAGAGGCCAGGGTGGTGTAAAATAAGAAGTTTCATCCTTCACCTATTTTACTTCCATGCAACATTTTCTCTTATTTCTCACTTTCTTCCAACTCCTGATGCCAAGGCACCCATTTATCAAACCCATTCATTTTGCATATGTCTGTGGAATTTGCTCTTTAATATACCTGGTGTCTGAGAGTTGGGTGATGCTGTGTCCCTGGAGATCAGGTAAGGGCATGGCTTTCTAGCAGTGGCAGAAATGGGGCCAGGGAGAGGCTAATGGTTTAAAGTTCTTTCTGATGTGGAGTAGGGAGCAATTATTCCTTAGCAGCTGTACTATGTGGAAGAGCCTGCCTGCCTCAGTGCAGGGAGGTCCATACGCCGTCTGTTCTGCGATGCCTGGATTACACCATCTGTTTCTGGTTTTCAGAAACCTGAGGTGAAGAAAATAAATAACAGAAAAAAAAATGAAAAGAAAAATGCCCCTGGTTCTAGAATTGCAATGACTCTGCATGGGTCCTGAGTCGCCTGCTTCATCCAGATGCACAAAACTCTGCTGGATTTCCCTCTCAGAAAGAAAAAATAAGCATCCAGATTTTACTTTTAAGGATTTGTAAAGCTTTAGAAATATGGCCTATCATTATACAGAAGACTGACATTTCCCATTGCTTTGGTAAAGAAATAAAGGGAGCACTCAGTATTTGAAATCCTGTTCTCCCTATCAACCACCCATTCCCAAAAACCAATCTGCCACTGAAAAACCTATGGACAGCAGAGAAGCACTGAAAATAGTGTTTCACCTGGATTACGTAGGGTCACAATGAGTCAGACATGGACTCAGTGGCACGTAATGACAACAGCACAAGTTTTCAACTGAGGCCGCTTGGAGCCTTCTTTTATCATGAGCAGGAAGATGTAGCCAAGGAATCAAACATTTGCCTACAGATGACATATTCATAGCCTCCAAATATTTAGAATTCACTGTGGAAAGGCCTTTATGTTTTGTGGCCTGGGTTCCAGAAAGCAAAGTTAAGACAAGGAAGTAGAAATCACAGAGAGAGATTTCAGAGCTAAGAGAACATTGAGCCAATGAACTGTTATGTTTTCAGTGATGCTCCTTGGATGACAGCAGGGCTCCATGCATATGGAAGCCCTTCAATGGGGCTCACTGTGAGGAGGATCCTCAGATGTGAAGACATTCAGCTAGAGGATTTCCACGTTTTTCCCTCCTTCCACTCCTCACTGCAATCTGTTTTCTATTCTCAGACATCTCTGAAGGTAATTCCAGCCTAAGGTTATGAATTAACAGGGTAGATATTTTCTGTTTTTGTAGTTGTTTTCCACATGAGCCAACTCAGATTTTTAAATTGATTTATTTATTTTGTATTATTTTGCTTCTCCTCTTCCTGATGTGAACATTGAGTTTTGTAGCTCACCTTTTTGCTGAGAACAAGAATCTCAGCTTTGTGCAGGACTCTTTGTTTCAGATCCTCACCAGAAGAAACCTAAGGTTCTGACTCAGACTCCACCCTGTCATTTAAAATCAAAGTTCAAATTCCTTGTGTGTGATTTACACCCCCCCAGGTACCTATTGTCTTGAAAACAGTTTCCTCTCTGTCTTAAACTCTCTCTGATTCATAGAATGAGTTGACAAATGACCTCTTAGATTCCATATTAGTTTTCTATTGCTGGTGTGACAAATGACCACAAATATAGTGACTTCCATCTACTCAAATTTATTACCTTTCCGTTCTGAAGGTCACGAGCTGGACCTGGGTCTACCTGGGATGAAAACCAGGTGTTGGCAGGGCTGGATTTCTTTTCGAATGGTTTAGGGAAGAAGTGGTTTCCTTGCTTTTTCCAACTTATAGAGGCTTGTGGTTCACTTTCTCAGTTTCAGGCCAGCACCCTGGCATCTCTGATTACATCCTTCCCTGGTTGTACCTTCCTCTGTTTCCAATCTTACCTGGGAAAAGTTCTCCTCTTCAAAGGACTTATGACTAAATTGGGCCCATTTGGATCATCCAGCTCCACTTCCCATTTCTCATCCTTATCCTTAACCCTATCTCCAGGTAAGGAAACATATTCACACATTCCTGGGATTAGAATGTGGGCATTTGGAAAGGGAAGAGAATTTTATTCCAGTCATAGATTCCTGTTAATACTGCTATGATTTGATGCATTTTTGTGGGGTTTCAATACACTTCGCAGTTCTATAAGCCAATTGACTACAAAACAGCCTTAGTGTTTAAGGCATTATCATAGAAAGGGATTTTAAGGCCCAGCAAGTTAGTTTTCACTTTTTATATAGTTGTCATACTTCTTTTTCTGGAACAATCATCCCTTTTTTTTTGAAGACACTCTCCTTAGGTCAGACTAGATATTCACAATGAATTCTCTACATATAACCATCATGTCTAGGCAAATTCATGCATCTGAATTTAATTCCCTTTTTATTTAATTTATATGTCCTCTATTTTTTAATTTTGAAATAACCTGCTTATTTGGTATTTTAAAACTCTGATCAGTTTCAGGAAAAAACAATGCTTTGGCCAAAATTTATCTTCTGAGGATTTCTAAATTTGAGAAGAAATATAATGTCATGGGAAGGAGGACCCCATCAGGCTGGGTATTGAAGCCACAAGGATTCTAGTTCTCTCTTGACACTGAATAGTTAGAGGACCCAGAGTTGGCTGTTTCATTTTGTTAGATTTCGCTGTTCTCATCCCTGTTCTCCAGCCTCACTGAAATAGTCAGTGATGCTGAGGTACTGAGGCACAAAGCATGCTGGAGGCAATAGCAATTCCATCTGTAAGATGCTGATCTCAAAAAGCTGCTTGAGTAACCGAGGTCAACCAAGAAGCTCAGAACATTTAAAAATGGGATGCTTAGAAATTCTGGACATGAAGGATTTTGTGAGAGACCAAGGTTTGTGGCAAGAACAAGACTTAGTGAAATTTTAGGTTTTATCCTCATAATAATTCTAGTGAAACTCAGAATACTTTAAATATAGAACTGCTTACAAATCCAGCACACAGCCCTAACTTACTTCTATAAATTATACTACAATACACCTTAAGCCATGTTCAATTTATATTTTGCCTCAATTCCCTATTTCCCCCTGACAGCCTAACACAGACAATTCAGGTATCACAAGAATTTAGAAACATACTATATATCTCAAATCTAATCCACATCCTTTCAATAGTTGTTGTTGTTATCAGGTTCCACCTAGTCAGGTCCAACTCATAGTGATCCTCATAGGGTGTTCAAAGGTTGATTTTTTTGAGGTTGTTTTGGAAGTATACTGCCAAATCCTTTTCCCATTTTTGCAGTGCTGGGGATCAAACCCAGGTCCTCAGAAAGTGCAGAGCAGCACTCTACCAACTGAGCTAAACTCCAGCCTCTTCAATAGTTGTTGTTGTTGTTGTTAGGTGCCATTGAGTCCATATCTGACGCATAGCGACCCTGCGTGCAACAGGTGAAACACTATTGTCAGTGCTTATCTGCTATTCATAGAATTTTCAATGGTAGATTGATTTTGGGGAGTGGGTTGTTGGGTCCTTCTCCCATCTTCAACAGTTAGTGACCTCAAATCCAATCCACAAGCGATTCTAATCTGTATTTGATGTTGTTGTTGTGGTTAGGTGCCGTCGAGTGGGTATCCGACTCATAGCGACCCTCATAGGGTTTTCAATGGCTGACTGTTTCGGGATTGCATTGGGAGTGGATTGCCAGGCCCTTCTCCCATTTTTGCGGTGCTGGGAATTGAACTCCGGGCCTCAGAGACTGCAGCGCAGCGCTCTACCCACTGAGCTAAATCCCAGCCCATTTGATGTTGCAGTCCTCTAAAACTGTTGAAAATGTGAGAGTTAGATTCAAGATTATGTGGTACAATAAGCCTTAGTTACAGGACAGAATCACAAAGTAAATTTAATCTACACTTCAATGTTTGTTTGAAGAAGGCAGCCCCCATTGAAAATATGTGTAATTCCATGACTTCTGAATTTGCTCAGAAAGTGCAAAGTCTGACATACACATTCTGAGCTCAGTGGTGGTAAAACTTAGATTTGGGTGATTTTGGAAATTGGGCTCTTTATCCTGGGTCATTAACAATCCAATCCACTCAGAACTAGGACTTTTCTCTTTTCCCCCATCAAGAACTTGTTTCAGGCAGAGAGGCTGTAGCCAGAGAAAGAAGATAAGGATTACGTTTTTTTCTTCTCTCACTCACTTGCTGCTGCATCTCCCCACAGCTGAAATGCAAGGTGAGGGGGAAAACCAGGACCTGACTTTTAGATTTTCCCAGAAGCTCTCACACTCCATCCGTTGTAAAGTTTCGCTAAGCGCTCTGAAAGGGGTGGGTTGAAAACTTTCTGTGCTGATTCAAAGTGAAGGGGAAAGAATATCTTCTTTTCTCTTTGGGGGTTAAGTAGTCAACAATAAACTGTCAGCTATTTCCAAATACCCTCTTCTCACTCCCCTCTTGGACAACTCTTTCTGTACCTGCACATTGGTAAGGGATTTCAGAATCATTGACCCATTTCTGCCGCCTGCAATTTTCCAATGTTACAGTTTTGTCTCTCATAAATCATTTTGGTACCTGATATTTTCACCTACAAACCTCAAATGAAATATCAATTTTCATAGTCTGTTGCAAATTTTAAGAGGAAGATTGTAGAGAAGGAAGCCCATGGGAATTGTAGGTTGCAATCTGTGAAATTACCAGGTCACCCAAGGGTGGAAGCTTCCTAATATTTTGAAGACTGTTCTTGACCAAATGGAATGCTTACCTTTTCTTTCCTCTTTTCCTCTTCCCTTTGTTCCTTGGAATATGCTTCGGAATCTGAGTTGAACTTGAACTTACTCTTTCTAGTTCTCCAGCCAACTGCGTCTGTTTAATCTAAGATAAAGTTTGGTTTGAAATTAAGCAAACAAAAAGTCCCCAAACACCATTGCTGGGTAAGGCAGAGGTCCTCTAGGTGTGAAAGGCACAGGACTTGCCTTTTATGAACAGCCTTGGGGATTTGCTGTTTCCTGGGAGCTTGCTAACATGGAGACTTTTATAGTGACAATAAAGAGCCTGAAACTACCTCATAAGCCTTTTTGTCAGACAGCAAGTCCCCTAGTACTTCGCCTAATTAACTTCTAACCTGCTGGCCATGGGGATTTTTTTCTCCTTTAACTGCTAATGAAGTCTAGAATCCCAAAGTCTTCCTTGATTTTACCACAGCCTTGTAGTCATTAATTATGAGCCCTGTTTTTCTTGCTGTCTTGGACTTTATAAGGTGTACCATGGTAGGAACTTGCCTTCTCTCTCCTTATTTAGAGTCAACTCTTAATTTCATTCTATATTCTTTCTGCTTCTCTTTACAGGATCAACAGAAATTAAGAACAGTAACAAAACTGTCAAGGTTTGTGAAAATGGGTAAATATATTTTGGGATGTCTGCAGCCATAGTGCCCTGGCATCTGATCCCATCTAATTTCAGAAGCTAATCAGGGTTAGCCTGGTCAGTCCTTGAATGGGAGACTGCCTGGGAATACCAGGTGCTTCAGGCTTGGGAGAAGGACCTGGCAATCCACTCCTGAAACAATCCACCATTGAAAACCCTATGAAAAGCAAAGAAGTACTAGTAATAGTGCTGGCAATTGTGCCAGGCCGGGCATGGCACAGTGTGGGGGAATGTTTTGTTCTGTTGTACATAGGGTTGCTACATGTCAGACCCAACTCAAAGACACCAAACAACAACAACAACAACAGCAACAACATATTTTGGGATATGAGGCAAATTGAAAGAGAAATTTGAGAATATAATGGCTCATCTCTCAGAAGAGAAGTAGCTTATCATTTCCTCATTGATTGAGAAATACTGGTTTGAAGTTTGAAGAAAAGAAAGTTCATTGAAATAGCAGAAACAGAATAACAATACATTCAGCTTGGCAGAGGATATGTATGGAGGATGCCAAAAATGTACACCCATTAAGAAAGGACAAACATTGCAATAAAATTATAATACTTATATACCAAACACAAAAGATGAATGCAAGTCACATTTGACTTCTCCAATTAGAAGAGATCATAGTACACATTGCTACTATAATTCAATTCAACTTCAAAAAGTAATACATAAATAGCATCCTAAAATGTGTATATATTTTTTCGCACCCTGGTAGTTCATTTGCATCAATTGCTTATTTATGCACGTGCTTGCTTATGTAACCAATATTAGTGAGCCATCTTTTATATGAAAGGCTCTGTGATGTACAGCAAGGAAGCAGGAATAAAGAAGCTCTTGAGGAAGGGAGACTATTTTTTTCTATTTATTTATTTATTTATTTATTTATTTATTCATTCATTCATTCATTTAATTTTGGAGGTAGGGTCTCATTATGTAGCCCAGGCTGAGCTCCTGCCTCAGCCCCATGAATGCTGAAATGACAGACATGCAATGTACCTCTGTGGCTGGCTGGAAGGTAGTGTCTTCCTAGGATTCTCCAGGTCTCTTGTGAGTGATTACATACTATACCACTAATCATAGAACTCAGTATCTTTGGCAACATTAAAAGAAACCCCTCATCTCTGTGTGTCCTGGGATATTTTTCTGCTATGAAGACATTGCTGCCATACTTCTTTATTGAAGGAGAAAGTGTGTGGCAAGAGGTATACTGATACACAGTTTGTTGTTAGGTGCCATCCAGTCAGATCAGACTCATAACAACCCTATGTACAACAGAACAAAATATTAGTGAATGCTGTGCCATGTCCAGCACTATGTTAGGGTTTCTCTGCTATTCATAGGGTTTTCAATGGCTGATTGTTTCAGGATTGCTTCAGGAGTGGGCTGCCATGTCTTTCTCCCATTTTTGTGGAGCTAGGAGTCAAACCCAGGGCCTCAGAGAACATAGAGCAGCAGTCTACCAATGGAGCCAAATCTAGCCCCTAAATAAATAAAGGAATAAATATATTTTAAAAAAATAGTACTACCTTCCTCAAGGGCTTCCTCATTTCTGCCTCCTTGCTGTGCAGTACAGAGACTTTCATAGAAAAGATGGCTCACTATTATTGAATTGAATTATGGTAGCAATGTGTACTATGACCTCTTGTAATTGCAGAAGTCAAATGTGACTTGTATTCATCTTTTGTTTTTGTTGTGTACATATTATAGTTTTAATTGATACATAGTAAGTTGCATTTATTCCTCAAGTGCATGAGCTATAATTTAATTAAGAAGGTAAACCTCCACAATAAATGCAAACTTAATGACCATTTAATAGCTTAGTATTTCATCCAGAGATTCTTTAATTCTAGTCCCATGTAAAAATTGCCCAAGAAACCTAAGAAATAAAGAAGTCTTGGCCCTATCCATGAAGATTCTGCTGCTGTAAGTACAAGGAGAGGCTTAAGTAAAGAGTATATTAATTTTTTTTGTGTGGTGCTTGGGACTGAACCTAGGCCTCACTCATGTGCTACAGCAAGTGCTCTACCACTGAGCTGTACCCCCAGATCCCCTTTTTTGTTTTTTATTTTGAGACAGGGTCTCACTAAGTTGCTTGGGCTGCCTCTAGCCTCAAATTCTCAATCCTCTTGTTCTATCTCCTTAGTCTCTGGGATCACAGGTGTGTGTCACAGCACCTGATGTGAGTGTACTTATTTATAAATTCCATAAATAACTCTGATAGACAGAGGAAGAGCCACTGAACTCCCTATGTCTAGCAAACTAGTTGCATGATCTAAACAATCACTTTTTCTGCTGTCTACTGATGGTGAACTATTATTTCATGCAAAGATTCTTTGGGGGGTCATACAAGATGATATTTCAGTGAATCCCACTTGGAAAAAAATATCATTGTTTGTTAAGATGCTGTGTTCTCTCCTCTGTGTCATTTCATTGGAGAGGAAAGTGCTTCATAATGTTGCCAGATCTTGACAACCAGAGGTATCCGATGCCACCAGGCTTCTATGTCCTTTCTCTGAAATGACTCTCACCTTTCCTTTAACGTTCTGAGACATTAAAATGATCTGCCCTCAGAAAAGTGCCTTGAAGTATAGCTCATCATGGGTGCACTTTGATATTTTTTGATTGGTTCATTTTATTTATTATGTACTTTAAGGGATCCAGAGGAGAGTGGAAAGTGAGCAACATGCAAAAATAAACTACTATTTCCAATTTACTTGTTTTCCTCAGTTCTAGGGATTTGAACCCAGGACCTCACCCATATTTTGCAAGTTCTGCACCACTGAGCTGCCCCTTAACCCCTTTAACAATTTTTTTGAGACTGTGTCTTGCTAAGTAGCACCCACTGCTTCTGACCTGGAACTCTCGATCCTCCTACCTCAGCTTCCTGAGTCACTGGGATTACAGATGAGCGCCCCAGCACCTGGCCTGATTTACTTTTGATTTAAAAAATTCTGAAATACTTCATACTTTTAAAATTTAGCTAAATTATAGGATTCAGTTGCATTTTTAGGTTGCTTATCTAAGATCAATCCCTTCATCTCTTCCTCAAGTGACAGCACATATACTTTATTTCATTTCTGTTGGTGATTCTGGGTGAGGCAAGCAGCTGCATCAGGAACATGGCATTTCCCTTTAAGCAAAGACAGGATTCATTACAGTGCAACTTTATTTAAAAAGGGGAGAAGAGAAAAGAAGTTCATCCAACAAGATCATCACAAGATATTTTTAGACACAACACTTTAAAATTCAAGAACTCTTTTGAGTGAAGTAGGTCAAATCACTTGCCTCTGTCATCCTCTTATTCATGGCAGTGGTCTTACCAGTTGCCTTTTAAAGTCAAAATACAATTTTCAAAAACTTAAAAGTACTTCGTTGTTGAGTGTCCTCCAGTTGGATCTGACCCCCATAGCGGCCCTATGTACAACAGAATGAAACACTACTCCACACTATGACATGGTCATCACTATGTCAGTGCTTCTCTGCTATTCATAGCATTTTCAATGGTTTATTGTTTTGGGCGTGGGCTGCTGAGTCCACCTCCCATTTTCGTGCTGCTAGGATTTGAACCCAGGGCCTCAGAGAACACAGAGCAGCACTCTACCAACTGAGCTAAACTCTAGCCCCTTAAAAGCATTACTGTTTGGCAAATGTTTCAAGGATTTCATCAATACTGAGTAAAGAAATCAGTTAGATGTTTAGGTTAGTTCAAAGGGCATTTTGAGACTTGGGATTTTATGAGCATTTTGAAATCTCCCTAGAACAAGAATGATAGATGACAGCAAACCCAACTGATAGTCCATAAACAACCTCCACAGGGATCATCTTTCTTCCTGATAGAAACTATGTGTGTTTCTAATGTGTCAAAATCTGCAAGTTAACATGTGCTATACTAAGTCTTAATAATAAACAATTAGTCAAACCAACTATATTCCCCTGGAATAAACAATCCATGTAACCCTGTCATACAATGTCTTAGTAGAAGGTTGAAAGAAGTTTTTCTATAATTAAATGAT